>JAJMBG010000031.1:0-138291 GCA_030565225.1 Allodekkera sacchari
TGTACTTGTTCAAGAGCTTGAACACTTCGGAGGCAGTGTTCTTGTCCAAAGTCTTGGAGAACTGAGCAATGGCAGGTGGAACCTTCAATCTCAAAGACAAAATCTTCTTTTGTCTTTGCAATCTAACGTATTCTGGCCATTTCACAAATCTGGACACGTCCCTCTTTGGCTGGACATCCTGACCGATACCAAAGTTCTTTGGTGTGGAATCAATCAATGGGTTTTTTGTTCCGGTGGACTTAGCCTTCTTGGAGGCGAATGGAGATGGTGCAACTTTCTTAGCCTTAAACTGTTAGTAGCTACCCAACGATTTTCATAATACAAACCATCTACTTACCATTTTGTCTATATTCTCTAACCTAATAGTCAAGCTCTAATGTATGAGGCTCGAAAATTTTTTCAGCTCTATTTTTCATGCATGTCAGGAATTTTTTCATCGCTTCTCCTGTGTCACGTGCGCGGTCATAGGGTTATTCTTCTCCAATCGAAATTGCCAATATGTCGACTGCAACTATCGGTTATATTTACAATTCTCAATTTATATTATTTTCATCTATCATCATGCAAGAGGGTAAGAATCCCCCACCGGAAGGCACTATATCCACTCGTTTTGCTAATCTCTCACTCTACCTAATCTTCTCGGGCATTCCCATCATTAGTACCACCAATGAGGTCCAGCCTAGAAAGTTTTTGGTCCTTTGTCCTTCTCCTGTAGATTCATTGTACTGCTCAAACACAGATTCCTTGTCCTGGTATTCCTTGTAAATGTTTTCAACCACGTTTGTCCTTAACTCTGAGTAAATATCACTGGCTAGCTTTCTCACCGTAGGATCGACTTCAGGCTGGCTTCCGTAGAAGTAAAGTGCATCAAGCGCTAGGTAATTCATGTTGATCCATATGTGACCTCTCCAGTAATCTTCACCTTTGTGATAATATGGATCTTGCTTTGACAATGATCGAATACCGTATGGTGACCATAACTGCTCTGGGTCCCTAATATCCTCCAAAATAGGAAGGAGATGGGTAGATTTTATCGGTATTAACTTTAGCAAAAATGGCATCAAAGTCACATAACCAACATGGCATTCAAATACATTTTCATCCTCATCATTAACTGTTAAATCACAATAGCTCTGGTCCTCGTCTGACCAATGAAGCATGTCTAGATTTGCTATGATATCATTAAATCTATCTGAAAATTTCTTGCTGTCCTCTGGTTTGTCTAAATATTGAGCGATTTTAGCCATAGATCTTGTCATGACACCCATCCAAGATAATAAGTCGACATTCAACTCGGCACTATCCATTTCTGCTCGTGGATAATCATCTAACCCACTTGGTAAGCAGTGATCTTCTGTTCTACCCTTCCACCTGTACACTTCCTCGGGATTGGCGAATTCCCTGTCGAAGTCTCTAGCTTCACCACGCTGGGTTCTATGAAACCATTGGTAGTGTTTCTTTAAATTGGGGTATATCTGCTTCGCATAGTCTGTTAGTAAATCCCGGTTTTCAAGGTATGCATATCCGAGGCTTTCTGCTCCGCCATCTCCGGCGTGATACTGCTTGATAGATCCATAGCTGTTTTCCCTAATTTCACCTAACATTTGGGTAAATAGAAGCATTAAAGTAGGTGGACTAGCAACTTGTGGATCCTGGACCACGAATTCATCGGGAACTTTAGACCGAGCTTCATCCCCAAGAATTTCCTCTCTGGCGATCCAGCCTTCATTATCCATCAAGGAAAACCAGCTCTGAAGAATATCTAAAGCTAAATCAAAGTCATAGTGAACAATTGGAAGAAGATGAAATCCCTCATCCCAGTAAAACCCACGAGGGAAAAATTCCCTACTTGGAACACATGTGAATAACTCGTATGGACCTTCGGCTTGTCCTGTTGAAAGTCCAGCTTCTGAATGACTATGGCTTTTGCGATCGACTAGACGGTCACCATAAAAGTAGCCAATGCCACCCATTAGTTGTGATAGGATTTGTTTAGCAAACGATATGTATTTTTCTGAATTAAATGGACGAGCAAGCTGAAACTTGTGCTGGAATTTGGTAGTGAACTTCTGTAAAGCTCCTTCGAGGGCAGAATCTACATCAGAAGAGTGTAATTGGTCCAGAGAGTTCTGAACATTAAAGAGCACTTCGAACTCAAAATCTCCCCGGAATGTAAGCTGTGTAAAGTGTAGATTTCCGGCGAAGTTGTCAGAGTTGCGCAGCTGTAAAAGCTCGTGTGATGGAATGGAGAGAAGCATTTGCGGTGTTAAATCCTTGATTGACTTGAAGTTCTCTTGTAAGAGCACTAGGAGAATGTCTTTCGCCTTCCAGACGTTTCCAGTAGGAACATGGAGAGACATGTGGTGAATTTTCGAAGGATCAAAAGATGGGTCGTTGAGAGTGTGCTGCTTTGGGTGGCTGTTATGGAACTTTTTTTCATTGATTTCCAGCTCAAACATACCGCCAATTCCTTCTGAATATCCATGAAACTCAAGGTCGTGGTCTACCACCACCTGCTGCTCAAGGGCATTGACTATTCTCAAATCTCCTTCGCCCTCCATGCCAGCATAGAACACCATAGAAATTACTCTCCGCTTATTTTGGGGAGTTCCTTTCACTCTAAGAGCCCAGTTGTCGCCATTTGTAGACTTTACGAACGATATTTCGACATCCAATCCATTCTGCTGGTCGTGAATCTCCTCTTTACCTCCATACCTAGGGTCATACTGCGTCCAGCCAAAACGTTTCATCTGGTCTGCAGAGTCACACATGTGTCTCATATGTTGAACTCCCTCGTAATTATCTGCTTGGAACCACATAAGCCCTGTTAAAAGTGATTCCGGCACTTTAGGTCTAACACCAACGTACAAGTTCGATCTGTAAGGACCCCAGAGTAACGATCTGTTATCCTTTCGCAGCAGTTGGTCAATTGACGAATCCTGATAAAAAGTATTATCTGCATAGCAGAATTCCGTTAGAAAAATCGCTATCAAAATCGACAACTGCTGAAATACCTTCATTTTCCGGATTATTTCACTGCATTTAAAGAGCAATAAACGTTCGGAAAATCGTTCGGTGTTTAATAAGTTGCGCGGCGCAGTTGTGCATAGAAAAATGAGAATCAGGAAAAAAATGTATACCATAGAAATTGGGGGAGCCCAAAAATCCATCGACAGCGGAAAACCTCCTCGAGAAACTTCCCCGCATTAATTCCTTTAGCAAGATCTATCACCAGCATTTAAATACTCAAGAAACTTGGCTCTTTGCTTAGTTCAGTATTTTCGTACAAATTTCAATTTAATTTATAGTATTTTAAAAAAAAAAAAAAAAGGGAACATCGAACTGACACTCTCAGTCAAATTCAGGAGAGAAGTCCATGTCTTCGGGTCCAAGCTATTTATTTCCTATGTAAATATGGCTGGTACACTATTTTTCTCGTTTTGTTTCCCATTCAATTATTACAAAGTGAGATTGAATACTCTTCAATCCCTTACTATAAATCTACAGTATATTGAGTCTATTACTCTATCAAGGTATCTGTTTTTCCTCTGTAATTAATAATACAATCATTGCGATCACTTTTTCCCCCTATTAATTCACCCACTAATTACATAAATCCAGTCTTTCTCTTCTTCCTCTTATGCCTAGTTTGTGATCCGCCTTGCGAAAAGCCAATGCTTGAGAATCCTGGTTGTGATGAAGATTGGGACGACGGCACCTGCACCGTTTCTTTGGTTTGAGAAAGAGAAATCTGTGGTGCAAAAGTTTCCTTTGGTGCCTGTGATAAAACTCTATGTGTACTCGTTCCCGAAGATAACTCCGAGAATCTGTCCGGCAAAAACTCTTCAGTATCAAAAGTTTCTAATATGGCATTCATTTTTGGCGGCATCTGACTCTGTAATGCTTCACATTCCTCGTCAACTTTTCTCTTATCGGGATTTCGCCTTTCTACCATTATTATACTCTCTGTTAAACGCTCTGCTATCTCCTCTGACATATTTCCTTGTCCATTATTTATTGGTTCTAATGCCTGGAAAAATTCTTCAATATTCCTAGATACTCCGGAGGCCCCCGAAAATGGAATATTTCTGTCAGATGTTGGAGCAAGCCATAGTTCTGGTGATATCCTTAAATTGTACTTGTCTCTAAGTTTCTCCAGGTCCTCCTTTCCATCTTTATCCCTTAACATCCCCAGAGGCACGGAATTGACTATTTGGCTGAGCTCCATGTCAGCTTGACTCTGTAACTTTTTTTTCAATAGCATGTCTATTAATATATCACCCGATTCTGGTATATGAATATCCTGAGAGCAAATAGAGTCATGGTAGGTTATACGGCGATATGCTCCAGGATAGCATGGCTTATCGAAATGACTCTTTTCAGAGGACCATTTCATATGTATTGATGATATTTCAAGATCCCTGGTGAGCTGATATAATATTAATTGTTCGGCATCCTTGAGAAATGCGATATCAGATGTCCCTAGTTTGGGGTGCGATACAAAATAGTATGGATTATCAAGAAGCCGGACTTTGTCGGAGATCTCGATTTCCAAAGCATACTTGATATTTAAGAAGGCTGAAGAAGCTATGCAGATGTAATTCTCACTTCTAATCTGTAAAACACTTAATTTCCAGCTGAGGTCATCCACTGTTAAAAAATGTCTCCAGGAGATCTTGCGTTTGAAACCGTGAGATGCATCTATCACTATTATCTCCTTTGTAGTCAGCATTGCATACATTGGATTGTCTTGATCCGGAATGGGCACTATGTCAAGAATCTTCGACCATCCTCCAGCAATAACCTTGCATTTAAAAGTTCCTTTCTTTAAATTATATACATGAAGTGAGGATCTGTTGAAGAGGTACATCTTGTCATTTGCGTCATCTATAAGTACTCTCTTGTAGTCTGATAGTTCCGTTGGATCGTAGAATGTATTATACTTGAGTTTAAGTTTGGAATATTCAGTCAATCTTCCGTATTTGTATCTGGAAACCAATTGATAGAGGCCGAAATTCCCCACGATATCTACGATTCCAAATACACCTCTTTTCTTTCCGAGAGATACGTCCGCAAATGATTCGTTAGCAAGAACCTTTTTGTCCATATGAAACGTTTTGAATATATTGATATATGGCCTTATCACCTTCAACTCAAGACGTAAGCCCATTATCGATGACGATGTTCTAACAATGACGAACACTGTGGCTGAATTCTGCACAAAGTATTCGATCTGATTGACAGCCCAGGTAAAATCTACGGAGAACACGGCTTTAAATTCGTCACCGTCTAGCAAAGCAAAGCTAACAACGCTTCCAAGTGGGCCACCTACCACCATTAAAATATCCATAAACGGCTCGTCTGATTTGTCGACGTGCGCTATCTGAATTCGTCGACCAATGGTAGGATCAACAGACTGCGGATTAAAATACCTACGCCCATGCATAGTTGTAATTTGTGGAACTAGCTTCTGTGGAACATATGTATCAATATTATTCAACAGAACCCTTGTACCTTCGGCAGAGGTCTTAAATTGCGCCGGCACATTAACCTTAAAAGTCTGCTTGATAATCTGAAGCTGGTATCCCTGATCACGCCTCAATTTACTGAACTCAATACCATTCGCACCATTTAATATATTCTGAATTTTAGCCTTTCCTATACCATCTAATCCAAACGTTAGCCGATCATTTTCTTCGGCCATAGTTCACCTGTTTGATCAATTAATTACATAGAAGAGAATTTTAAAAAAAGAATGTGACGATCAGCGCGCGAACAATTCTTTATCAGCCCTATGGCCAAAATAGCACTCACCTCTAGCTTGGAGAAATTGGAGAAATATACTTCTTAAATATGTTCACATTCATATACGAGTGTTTATTAGTAATAAATGAGAGCAAATGTGTTAAAAACTTGTATGTAGTTCTTCCTAGATTGGAATGCCAGAGAAAATGTCGTACAGTGTCACCGGCTTGCTCTGCAGTAAATCTTTTATTCTATGAAACCAGAGGCATTTACTGGTGAAGTCCTTCAACACCAAGTCCTTTAGAGGTAGAAGTTACACCAATTGCCTTTGCAGCTTTTTGCAATCTTGCACTCGGCCTCGTACTATTTAACCAACCATGCTACCTTTTTTTTTTCTTTTTTTTTCTCCTAATTTTATATGGTTTTCTGCCAAAACTTCAATCAGCACACTTTTCATTCACTTATGCAATATTTCTTTTCCTGAATCTCTTCCTTATCTTCCTATTTTCGTTTATCTCCAGCAATATACTGCTCAACTTCTTCCGGAATGTCTCCCTTAGCACTGTTGTAAATGACTATGCCGTTGTCATGTGCCAATTTCTTCTCCTCTCTTTTATAGAAAAATAAGACAGCAAAGGAGAACAAAAACAAATAGATAGCAAATGCTGTAGTAGTGTCATAACCAATTTTATACCTTGGTTGATTGACGGTTGGCCAGACCAACCTCGTAATCCATATGGATGTGGATTCAGAAATCATATAAAACAGAATAAAGGTTATCGCTCTCTCCTGAGGATCGTTTCTGAGTATGTCATTGCACCATCCGTACATAACTGAAGCTTGACACCAGCCAGCAAAAAAATGCAAAATGCAAACCATTTTTCAGCTTCAGGGACATCCCATATGGTTAAAATTATGTTAGAGACAAAATCTATCTGCGAAATAGCAATAGCACCATATCGAGACCTGAAAATATCTGCACCACCGCAGCATAAAGCAATTAATAGAAATCCACCTGGTGCAATGGTCGAAAGATTGTTCACCGTCGTCGTGCTGTATCTTTCCAAAGATTTTAGCCATAGGATATAACCTGAACCTGCAGTACTAGAATTATTCCAGCAACCAATACTGAAGAAGGTTAAAATATACACCTTCCATCTACCAAAGACTTTCGCCCATAATTTCTTATCCAAAAAGTTAGGCGGATGCACTGGGGAGGAGTGATATTATTTTTCTTTAGACGTCTCCTTGCTAGTCTTATCTCCTCATCAGTAAGCCAAATGGAATAGCATTTGTTTGTGGTCCCTGGGATACACAAAAAGCCAATAATACCAATTGGTAGCGTGATCACAGTATCTATTATGAACATCCATCTCCATCCGGAAATCCCTAGAGTGCCATTCAAATTTTTATGGATACTTGCCTGAAGAAGCCCTGAACTGATGGTGCCGATCATCTGACCGAAGTAATAAAGCATTCCTCTTCTACCCAATTCAGCAGGTAGATACTAACTTCCAAATATATAATGAACTGCCGGATAAAAACTTGCCTCAAATGCATCAACCATGAATCTCAGTACCTGTATTTGTCCAACAGACTTTGTCTTATAAGAAAAAAGAGTAAACAACCCCCAACCTATATCAATTAGTGGAAAAAAAAATGTGGAGAGGAAATCTTGGGAAGATATACATAGCGGGAATTTGAAAGACCACTGCAGCGACATTGTAGCATGTTAATGTATTGATATAATAATTTCCCTTAAAGTTCAAGTCTTCCTTCATGTTAGAAGCGTACGCATTCGCTATGTTGGAAGAATCCAATGATTTGACCCAGTACACGACAAAAATATAAAACGCAACTAAAATATCGAGCTTACAGATCAAATTCTTTTCTTCTTTGGTAGTACCTACATCGAACCAGTATTACCATTTGTGTCTTTTTCTTTCATATTTATTTAGTCGATACTCGTATTCATCGAAAAACTTCCACCATGGTCTATTTAGCCTCATCCCTGTATTCTAGCAACTTTATATCATTTCTGGCATTTAAGGAGTCAAGATCTATGTTTTCCTCTGACTGCTCTTCATTTTCCAAGGGAACTTGAACATCTTTAACTTCTGATGCCTCTGGATAGTCCTCGACATACCTTAGTCTGGGAAACCACCCAGCAACCATTGCTATATCTTTTGTTTAGGAAAACAACCACACCCTGAAATCAAAAATAGTAGAATAAGTGGCCTATATATATATATATATTTCCGTAGTACAATAGGAATCTTTTGAAAAGTCGCCCAAACAAAGTAGATAAAACTTAATTTAGATCAAAAAAAGCAGGAAAATAAGCGGAGCCCCATCAACCCAAAACTAAAATATGTCTCCACAATTGCTGTCAGATATTATTCTAAGGTACATCTGTATTATTATGGAAGAAATGAACAATAGAGTATTTTTAATTTGTCGCTGGTAATGCTAGTTTATGAGAAGCCAAGCCTAATATTATTATTTTAACATGCAAATAGACGAAGAAATGCCAGCGCCTCACCTACATCTTTTTTGAATTTCCTGTTTAAGTAACCATTATAGCCACATAGCACCACATGATGTGGAAAGAAAATCTGTATCATTTCCTGTTTATTCATGATATGCCATGAACTATCATGAACAATTCCTTGCCACACTCTCCATTCTTGTGGGATGACACTCCCCTTCTTCGCCAAGCGTCTTTCGTGTTTCTTCTTTGATGAGCTAGAACGCATTATCATGTGGTAGTGCTTTCTCACATAGGTTTGGAAATTTCTGGCTCAGCATCTATAAAAGTCTAAAACTTTTTTGCTACCATTTCGGCAGATCTACGATTTCTGGGAATGGCTAAACTTCCTACTAATATAGCTCGTTAAAGTGCGAATTTTTGGGGTATTACTCTACTTTCTTCTGGTCCTTCTAATATGAATCTCCATAGTTGGGGGCATCACTGAAAGTCCAAAATGCTTGATGAAATCCATTCTAGCATCAATTTACATTTACTTAAAGCACCACTGGTTTACTCCAAGCCCGCCACAAGCACTGGAGAGCAAAGAATATTGAAGTAATGCGTTTTTTTTTCTTTTTTTTTTGCCATTTTGGGAAACTGTGGATAATATGAACAGCAACCTTCCCTTCTTTGGTAGCCACATTATCTACCAAACAACGGAAAGCAAAAGGATATCAGTCCTATAGTTGTGGTACCCAGTTCCGGAGATAATGGGGAAGAAAAAAAACTAGGAATAACTGAAAATGTTTATAGTATTTGTCCTTTTGAAAGTATATAAGAGTATATCAGTAGGACATTCTCTTTTCTCTTTCAACCATTAGATGTTCTTCAACTACTGCTTAGAAATGACTCAGAATTCTATATTAGATTCATTACCACAAGAATATATACCTCCATATAGGATATCTTTAGTGGAAAAAGCCAGAATAAGATCGAGGTATAATTTCAGACACTTCGATGAAGCACCCGCTACAAAGATCCCCCATAATAATATTATTCATTTAGATTCCATTGACTTATCTAAGTACAAAGAAGGAGATGATGGAAAAGCCTCGAGAATAAGACTAGCTCGTTAGCTTGAGAGGTCTCTAACAGATTACGGCTTTTTTAAAATTACCAATTTTGGATTACCGTCCGCGTTTCTTGAAGAAATAAAGTCTATCTCGCAGGCTACCTTTGAGGAAACAGATGAGGTTAAAGAACGATTTTATGGTGGAAAAACCCTTGTTCCCGAAGACAGAGGTAAATATTTGGGACCAATTAGAGGTGCTGGTTACAAGCCAAGAGGCTATTAGAAGTATAATTCACAAGCGCCCGATAATGTGGAATTTTTCAATTTTCGTCACTTTTTACACCCAGATTTATTCTTCCACAGAACTGAATATCCCACATTTGTTAAGTACAACCTGGATGAGGTTTCATACTATTTCAATTATATCCATAGATATGTTATTAAGAGGATAACAACTTTGATGGATATAATTCTTGAACTGCCTGAGGGAACTCTTTATCGTAATTACTTTAAATATGTTACTGATGACGTCAACAATTCATCAGATGGTCAAGCGCGTTTCTTAATGTACTATCCAGTTTCAAAGGAATACGAAAAAGCTTCTCATTCAACTTGGATGAGAGGTCACACTGATGCTGGTGCACTAACCCTTATCCTTTCCCAACCCATCCTCTCTCTCCAAGTGAGAAATAGACAAGGGGAATGGGATTATGTTGATCACACACCAAACTCTTTGATTGTTAGCATTGGTGATGGTTTTGAGCAGTTGACTGGTGGCTTTTTTAAATCATCTATTCATAGGGTCGCTACTCCCCCGGAAGATCAAAAGAATTACCGGAGAAATACTATAATATATTTTTCGAAGGTTGTTGGAAACGCCCCTTTGAATCCGGATGATTTGCATTCCCCTAGATTGAAAAAGGAATTTATTCACCATAGAGAGGGTTCTCCAATTTTGACTTATAACGAATGGGATGAAGCAAAAGATACTTTTTTAACCAGGAGAGAGCAGAACAGACTGGTGACATTAAGCTTAGAGGTAAGGAAACCCTTGGTTGGGATTACTGAATGATATTATATTGCGATATATGTTTCATAGATTGTGATGCTAGGCTTATGTCACTCGCAATAAGTAAGTACTCTTAATTCTATTTTACGATTTTGTGTAGAGGGAAATCTGAGTGCATATTTTGGGCACGGTAATATCTGCAGAAGAAGATTGAAACTCAAAGACAGGGTGTTATTCTTCTCTTGGAGCGTCTCGTTTTTCTAAAAAAAAAAAAAAAAAAGATTTACTAATAAAACCAGAAAGGATGAAACAAAACGAAGAATTTTTGTATCCTTATCACTCTAAATGCCATTGAGACCTTTTAGTCTACTTTTGCCGTTCTGTAGCACCAAATTGAAGTTTGTATTGTGGATCTATCACAGAATGTTCACAGTTTTTAACACATGATACTTGTTTATGACAACTTTTGTCGTGATACAACAAACCATTAGAAGCAAAATATATTCCTGGATACCGAATTTAACTATCTACCTTAAAAGTTACACAAACGTTATCAGTCAGCACGTGAAGAGAATCATTTAGAAGCATCACTCTTAGAACCGAATCTTAAGTCCCATCCGATCTTAGGTCCTAATTTTGGTAACACTTCTGCCACGCTTCTGACATCCTTATCACCTCTACCGGAGACGGTAATGACGACATTTTCGTCCTTGGACATCTTCTTAGCGGCTTGGATAGCACCATAAACAGCATGAGACGATTCCAAAGCTGGAATTATACCTTCATATTGAGACAAGAGTCTGAATCCCTCAAGGGCCTCAGAGTCAGTAACTGCAATGAACTTGACCCTTCCACTGTCCTTCCAGCCGGCCAATTCTGGGCCAACACCAGGATAGTCCAAACCTGCGGAAACAGAGTAAGTATCATGGATTTGACCATCCTTGTTCTGTAAGACATAAGTTTTGACACCGTGGAAAACGCCTGGCTCACCTGCACTCAAAGTAGCAGAATGATTGTCGGTATCCAGACCTTCACCGCCGGCCTCGCAACCTAATAGCTTGACAGACTTGTCGTTTTCAAAAGGATAGAAGGTACCTGAAGAGTTGGAACCTCCACCAACACAAGCGACAACCAAGTCAGGTAACTTACCATCGTTCTTCTCGCCAAACTGTTTCTTTATTTCTTGGCCAATCACGGATTGGAATGTTCTGACCATCGTTGGGTATGGGTGTGGGCCAATAGCAGAACCCACAACATAATGAGTGGTTTTGACATGAGAAACCCAGTATCTGAAAGCTTCAGAACATGCATCTCTCAAAGTACGGGTACCGTTTTCGACAGCAACAACCTTTGCACCCAAGATTCTCATTCTGAAAACATTTAATGCCTGTCTTCTAACATCTTCAGCTCCCATGAACACAATACAACCCATACCAAATTTGGCGGCCGCAGTTGCAGTTGCCACACCGTGTTGACCTGCACCGGTCTCGGCAATCACATTCTTTTTACCTAATCTCCTTGCAATTAACACCTGGGCAATGGCATTGTTAATTTTGTGGGAACCAGTGTGGTTCAAATCTTCTCTCTTCAACCAAATTTGGGCACCTCCAGCATACTCGGTTAACCTCTCTGCTCTATGCAAAGGAGAAGGTCTACCCATGTAGTCGTACAAATTACGGAACTCCTCCCAGAACTTTGGATCAGCAATAGCATCCTCAAATGCTTGTTCAAGCTCTCTCAAGCAGGCGTGCAAAGCCTCAGGAACGTACTGGCCACCATAAGCTCCAAATCTAGGGTTGTGTTTATGAGTTTCTTCAAAATCTGGCTTACTGACGATGTTTGCTTCGGCATTGAGGACACCATGAGGACATGTATTCTTACCTTCACCATTAAGAATGGACTTGGCGAAATCTCTAGCAGCATCAGCTCTTTTACCAGCCTCAGCATCTGTAAGAATATTGATCAACTTCGAACCGATAACCACACCATCTGCATCCTTACTAACATTCAAATAGTGTTCTCTCGTGGAAACACCAAAACCAACAGCCAAAGGAGTAGTTCCTCCGGTCAACTTCCTGACGTGCTCACAAAGTGGACCCACAGCAGAAGTCACAGAAATATTAGCACCAGTAGTTCCCATCCTAGACACAACGTAAATGAAGGAGTCGGCAATCTCACCTAGCAACTTTAATCTATCGTCGGTGGTGGAAGGAGCAACCAAAGGAACGTATGACAAGCCTTCTGCTGCGCAGTATCCTCTGAATTTGACGGCCTCTTCAGGAGGCAAGTCAACAACAATGAAACCATTGGCACCAGCTTCTCTACTCTCCTTGATTGTCTTCTTTTCGCCGTGAATCAAGATAGGATTGTAGTAACCCATAAGGATGATTGGGATGGTGACACCTTGAGATCTTGCATCCTTGACAAGTTCCAAGCACTTATTGACAGTTATGCCATTGTTAAGGGCAACGACGTTGGCGGCCTGAATAGTTGGACCATCAGCAATCGGATCGGAGAATGGAATACCAAGCTCGATCACATCAACACCTCCATCCTGGAGGCCTTTCAAAATTGGCACAGTTTCTTCGACCGTTGGGTATCCGGCAGTCACAAAGGTCACTAAAGCACTACGATTTTCATTTTCAGCCTTTAGAAAGGCGTCTCTAAGTTCCGAAGCCATTTTTGTTGAAGAAGATAAGCTTCAGTAGCTTGTTCAACTTCATTCCACATGACTCACAACATTTGAAAATTTTTGCGCGCCGTCGAGGGGGTGGAGTGGGGTTAGAGCAGGAGGAGGAGATTCTGATATGGTGAGATATTGGGGGTAAAGCAAAAGATTAGATGTGGAAAAAGAATAAGATATCGAAAAAAAAAAAAAAAGTAGAAACATTTTGATGGAACATAGACAAGGGAACGGTATTCCGATAGTCCGATAGTCCGATTAATGGCAGTATATGAATGAGGTTCCGATGAAGAAGTGTACAAATTATCGTAATAAGTAATAATTAAAGAATAGTAATGATTAGCAAGTTCTTCGAATGCAATTACAAAGAATCAATGAACTCTCGCCAGCCTCTTTGTCAGAGTAGAGTTTTCGAAGTAGATTCTCTTGTTACTAGGACAGAATAAGGTTAGCATTCATGAGAATTCAACTCCACATTGGCTAAAACTTCAGGGCGCTTAACATATTATTAGCACAAGGGAAGCAAGTTCTACGGATACTCGCCGTTCGTCGAGTCGGTATTCTCAAATCTGACACCCGAACTTCTCTTTCTAAATACTTCAGCGTACCAGGCTCACCATACAGAGTTGATATAGCTAAATATCAGCCTTGCAAGTCAAAATGTAACAATCATATAGCGTTGGCGTCGGTCGAATGTATTAATACACACTAGCTTATTTTCCTGAATTCGCTTAATATACAACAGCTGATTTCTTGTAATATGGATTCTGATCTTTTCACTACTGTATTCACCTCCAGAGAAGCATCCCAGTAGCCGTGACTATCCAGATCGTTTTTACCCTCGCTTACAATTCCTCAATTGTAACTGCTCAATTGTAACCCCTTCAGTTGCAAAGCCTGCAGAAAACTTTCCCCTTTTCAGTTCTTCTTGGAGTTTCTCCGTCTGTTTGCCCGGGGTTTCTTTGGGGCAGGTGTAGAACCCTGACGAGTTGTGTGTCCAGCTTTTGTCTCTTTGCCAAAGTTCAACAACGACTGGTCCACAACTACTTCATACTTCTTTATAGGCAGTACCTCGTCTGGGTTCATGCCGTTCTTAAGCTTGGAGTATCGAATGAGTGGCAATAACCGTCTGTAAGAAGTATAGTAATTGTCACATACATTCCGAATCAGCATCACCTGCTTGTATATTTCTTGGTAGGCATTTGCAGGAACAGTATTCTCATCCATCGATGACATCAACCGCAAATACTGACTCATTTCGTACCTCAATTCAGAGATCTTGTTTCGAAGTTGACGCACTTCTTTAATAAGTTGATCTAAGTCAAGTTTTCCTGACTCTAAGTCATGGATCGAAATCGATTCCAAGTTCACCACATTTGTGTTGTTTACGGAATTGGCATCGCCGTTTGAGCTGTTAGTGCCGTTAATAGCAATGGGTGGAGCCTTCGTAGTCATTACGATATGAGAGGAGAGAAGTGGCAAAGGCGAAGGATTCAAAATGTTTCAGCGCTGTGCTTACGTAAGAGCCACAAACAGAACGGATTTTGGAGGGTACCGACAGGAATGCTTCTTTTCTTATTACTGCAATTGGGGTGGCTAGTAAAAGTATCAATATGCAAGTGAATTAAGTGTATGAACTTTTATCTCTCTTTGTAGGACCATCTATACAAAATATCGACCTAACCCCTACCTTCATAGAGGGGTGGTACTTATGCTGACGCTACCACCTCTGGTTTCTCTGTCACCTTTTTCTAATGGCCACCATCTGGGTCTTCCCATCAAACTCCCACTCAACTTTACCCTTTCTCTTCAACTCATCGAGGTCCCAAAATGTCAGAGTCTCCAATGTTGAACTTTTCAACTTAAAGTAGCTCACACCTATATTTCGAGTGACCTTATCCACAACTTCTTCAAGTGCTATGGACGAAAGAAGTTTTATCACCAATTTTAGGCTATCCCTGGAAGTTGCATTACGATAAAGGTTGATCCAAGCATAGTAGTCTTCTGAAAGAAAAGAGTGCATCAGTAAATAGATGAGCTCTGTGTCTGAGACTGCTTTGGGCTCAATTCCATCCAGCTTTCGTGAAACTTTAAAGTGTTTTAAAAAGAAGTCTAGACTTCTTTCAGCTTGGTGATCGAAATGCAGTAAGTGTATGCTTTGACAAATGACTACCTGTTCAAGCTCTTCCTTTCCTAAAAATCCAGACTTCTGATTTTCCAATGCCAGTAGCTGCTCGATTGCAGAAATATAAGCACGGGAATCTCCGACAGCCAATCCAAACCGCATCGAAGTTAAGAGTACGTCATGCTTAAATTCGCCATTTTCGCCAGAAAGTATGGCCTCTCTCAATTTTCTTAGCTTCATCAATGCAGAGCTCGCAGATCCCTTATCCCCGTTTGCTTCATAAAGTTCAATGTCTCTCTTCACACTTTTAAACATCTTTTGTTGGGCTCCAACATCATCTTTGAGTCGTAAGTCCTCTCCTCTGCTCACCAATCCATACTCGGTGGACTTTTTTCTCTCTATTTCCTGGGCCTCTCTAGAGAATCGAAGTCTTCTTCTTTCAAGAAAATTGTTGGAAGGACAAGTATCCTTTTTCACTCCTACTTTGTCTCTTTTCACATCTATGCGTCTACCATGTCCCCTTCTAGATTCCATCGATTTCAGCGTCATGTTGTGCATATATATTCTAAGAAGCGCAAATGATGGTACAAGGTTACGTCATGGGTCGCGTAATGAAATATGCCTTGATCGACATCATACAACAATATAATATATATTTATATATAATCTATTTTTGCGTTAATTTCGAGCTTTTGTTCGATTATCTCTGACTATTGCAATAGTGACCAACACCATTGAAATCACAGACATTAAAATCGTAACTACGTACACTCTATTGTAGCATTTTTCCTTGAGATCGCAGACCTTCAGGTCATGTTTGCCAAGTTTATAATCATGCGCATTTGAGTCATAAACTGTAGCAAACAAAGAACTGAAAATTAAATTTACAATAATCGGAGAAGTGTTCATGAGACCCCAGTTGAAGGAGAAGTCGCCGACTCCCCATAGGTCACCAGTGATAATAGGTGCTCCCGAATAAAGTGAGCCGTAGCCAATTCCAATGACTATAGTAACAAATGTCAGCCAGTAAATTGAATCATTAAAATATCCTAGAATCTGACCCAATAGGGCCATCGCTGCTGGAATGTAAAGAAGAAATATTCTGGACAGATGGAATTTTGACGATATGAAATCTGAGATCATGCCGCTGGCCAATCTCGCAATCAAGGAGCCGATACTCAAAAGACTTACCTGCATCTGTTGCTGCTTTTGAAAAATAATTGGATAGTCTTTAATATGTTGTGATATAAACCCCTCTCCACCAAATAGTGCACTAACCATTAAACCGAGCGAGTAGATATACATTTGGGACAAGCCAGCCAAAATGCATAGGACTAGTGTCAATATCCAAAAATCGGGTTTCCTTAAAACAGACCTATGGTGGGGTTTCTCTGATTGTTGTTCTTCCTCTTCAACGCCGGAAGAAAGTTCGATAGGGGCTGCACGTAACTCTAGATATGCCATCTTATGCTCATGATCTGCTATGCATA
Source organism: Allodekkera sacchari (assembly GCA_030565225.1). Lineage (NCBI taxonomy): Eukaryota > Fungi > Ascomycota > Pichiomycetes > Pichiales > Pichiaceae > Allodekkera > Allodekkera sacchari. The sequence goes on from JAJMBG010000031.1 coordinate 16,595, forward strand.
CCATAGGAGCAAAAATAAGGCAGATTATAAATGAGATGTATGACAATGACAATAAAAAGCTTTCCGTTTGACCAGCAAAGAAAGCAGCTCCTATCCGGGAGAAAAATAGTCCACTTGCACCAACAAACGTTATAGGTAAACTAGTTGCCAAACCTTTATGTTCTGGCATGCAGACAAGCGCACACTTCATCGACGACGATAATATAAAGGTTGACCCCGTTCCAATCGATGTGAAGAGTAGGCAACTGATTAATAAACTGGAATATCGATACAAGTACTGGAGGTAAAAGAGCAAATATCCAATGCAGATGCAGAAACTACCAATCACTATAGCAATTGTGTAACCATAACTATCAATCAACTTTCCAGCAGGTGGACCCATTAATACCACTGCTGATTGACCAGCCACAGCTATCCTTGACGTCTGTGAAGCTGTATAGTGAAACCTGGAGGAGACTTGGGGTGAAAATGCTCCAAATAAGTACAAGGTTCCGCTTATAAGATTTATGGCTGCTGCACTTGTAAGTTCAGTACATTTTCTTAAGTTCATTCCGCTTGTATAACGTGAAGCCAAGCTATATTTAGTAAGTGGGAGAAAGTTCAGATACCGAAACGCGTAATAGACCGCGGAAATAGCTTCCAAGATTTCACTTCACTGCTCTGACAGTGCATGCAGGATACTTTTAGTATTTTTTTTTTGTTTTTTGAAAAATTTTTGAGTTTATCCCTATAGCGCACATTAAATTAAGCTAAAAAAAATTCTAATAAATGTTCTTATCTTTCATCTCTACTTCGAGGCCGTTTCCACCCCTTCAGAATCGTCACATCGCTGACTTATCTCTTTCCACAACTTCTCAACCTGTTTATGACGATGCTCCATCCTTTTGACGTAGATATTGTATCTCTGCACATGAAGGCGGAGCAATGCATGCAATTTTGTCTCTAAAAATTTGAGGTACCGATAAAGAAAGTAGTTGTCTTCATCTAATGGGTACTTTAATGGCGACTTCTCACTAATCCAAAACGTGCGGTTCAACGACGGGTCTTCCTGACCCCCAACGTGCATTATCTTCGACAATTCCCTCCATTCTTCGTATGTATGCGGTGACTTTCCTTTGCCACCTGCTGGATTTTGCTTCTGTATTAATCTTTCCATTAGGTTCAAAACGTACATTAATTCTAAAAGATCTCTTTGGTTCCTTAGAACCAATCGAAGGGTTTCAGTGTTATTTTTCGAAGTATCCACAAAAATCTGCCTCAATAGCTTAATGTTGACTTTCCCTAAATTGGCAGACTCTAAATCCAATGTTCTATGGTCTACATCCCCTTCAAGTTGAATTTCAATTTTGGATGCAGCAATTTCCTCCTCCATCAACTGTTCTAACTGATCACCAACGCCAGTTAACTGATCAAAGGAATGAATTTCCTTATCTTCATCATCTTTGATACTTTCAAACTCGGCTTTAGCAGCCTCTATGTCATCTTCATTTACTTGCTCTTCTTCTTCTCTCCCTTTCGCATCTTTATGCTTCCATGGGAGAGAGATATCTGTGTAAAAACTGCTAGTCAAGACGAAATTAGTCAATCTGTCCGAATAGTTGACGCAGACCAAGAATAATGTATCTCCTATATTGGAGATTAAAATGGTATTCAAAGGAATTGCACCAAGTGCCCAGCAAACAAAAAATGCCCTTCCAAACGCAGATGATGGAGAGGGGACGCCATAACCAATAGTAAGCAAGCAAAGGAAGCAGAAGTAAATTGAATTAAAATAAGTCCATCCCTCCATATACTTTAATGCCAAACCACCGAACATCCAAAAGCAAATGAATACAAAGACAGTGACAGCAAGAGATAAAAACCTTTGGAAATTATGTGATTTTTGTCTGATAAGCTCCATGAGATTGAAAATATCCTCACTAGACAATTCCTCATCCGGTTCTGGGTGCCGGCGGTGATGATGACGATGATGATTACTGCGTCTCTTTCTTATTGCATTTAACGCTTTCCTTGGGTTAAGATTCAACGCACTTGCGTCAGTCTTAGATGACTGACTGTCATCTGCAATATCAGCTTCGGAGCTTTCGTTCACTTCAAGTAAACTCTTTTTTGCATTTCTCTCTTTAAAAATCTGATAATATTTTTTATAGTATTTTTTCCTCCTCTTTTCAATCTGACTCCAAAAAATCACAGGTTCATTACTTCCAAAAACCATCGAACGAACGGTGGAAACAATCAAACCCAAAATCAAAAGGCCGAAGAAACAGTACACCAAAAGAAAAGCTTTGGCACCGTTTGTTTCTGGAACAATGTCTCCCAAACCAACGGTCGTAACACTGACGACACAAAAGTATAGGGCACTACCATAGCTTAGGCTATCCAAGGCAGTAAATATGGCAGCACCGAGACTTAACCAAACCGCAAATGCGAGAGTATAGAAGATTAAGCCTCGTTGGGGTTCATCTAAATTGAATTCTTTGTTATATTTCTTTAGTAGGCATCCGATCAAATTGCACATAAGTAGTGTAGAGTTGAGTATGTAGATGAAAGCAGTAAGTATAGCAAAATAGTAACCTTCTGTGGGATGAATGTCCATGCCTTTCTTGTATTCTGGGTCCAAAACGCACAACTTTTGCGCAACAATGATAGAGATCAACAGCATCGATGCTATAAACCAGCCAATAATGGAAATTATTTGAGCCACGAGATAGTTTAGATTCTTTGAGAAATTCATTATAAGTGAAAAGTCTGAAATAGTTCCCACAGCAATACTTATGGAATTGACAATGACGACCCAGGCAGGATCGTGGATGAACTTCCCGTCGCCGTCTTGACGCCATTTATCAACCAAGGCAGCAATCGAACTCATGTTTGCTAGTGGGCCCAAGCAGGATGCAAATAGTGGGAAATAGCTGGACAATATAAACCATAGCACAAAATATGGCTCCGAGGGCTTGACATTCAAAGACATGGTAATACCCTTGTTGATCTGAAGAATCTGGTCCAATGCCCTGGTTTTGGAGTCGTCATGCTGCACGACGCGGGCTAGAGGTTCTGACCTTTCGTGAGCTTCCGGAATTTCCACTGGCTTGATTTTCGATGTTGCTGTTTTCGCCGTTATCTCGTCGACCCCGGACGGCCCCAAAGGAGGATCTCCTATTGCCGTCGCCGTCGGTGAAAGTAACAGTTCCATCTCTCTAGCGTAAGTGACGTTGGTTTTGGGCTTCAAATACTTGGTATTTTGCCTCTTACCGGCATTATTCAAGTGAGTGTTCAATATCTTGGAGATTTCATTTAGCTTTTCTACGAGTTGCGGTCGCAAACTGGTACCTTCTTCACCGATTGTTGTGTTGGCGCCCGATGATGCTCGTCTGGAGTAACCCAAGAGGGACGAAATACTCGAACTTCGAGGACGCATTCCTGGCTGGGATCCTGAGGCCATTATATAGTGATATGTAGCATCTGCTGTAGGTATGATAGCACCAGTTGGTTGTTTGTCCACAAAAAAAAATAGTGCAGCAAAAGAAGAAGCGGAAAAAGTATACGCAGACTCGATGCGGCTTTAACATAAGCCGGAGTCGCTCGACGCTATCCTTGGCACCAGTGGGAGGAGCACGGGGTAGCGTGCCAATTGCCGGCAGGCAAATGACAGTGCCTTGATCGTTATGAGTGCACAAGATGGTAACGTAGTGGGTTTCACAGGCTGTGGTGTGGAAAACTTGGGTGTTAAACAGTATTAGTATCATGATTCCCGGAAGTATTGGGGGGTTCGGCACTATGGATGCTACTTGACTTCCTGTCAGACCAAATTCACAAGATGTCAATGCCATATTTGGCACCGTGGTAGTCCAAGGCAGTTTTTTTTTTTTTTTTTTCGCGGAAAAAGTCGTTTCTGCACTGGCTCCCAAAATTGAGAGGTACCCCTATACTTCTATACAAGAATACCCAAAACCAGGGTTATAAGAAAATGAGACTGGTGTATATTCCCGATTTCTTTCCAGAAACAAAAAATACCAAAAAAAAATGCACCAGACTTTGGAGTGCATCAGTTAAAGAGTTCCTATAACATGTACAGTAAGTTATCGAACGGTACCGAGATTCTTTCCAAAGAGGTGTGTCATCATGTCGCGGACTCCCAGTATTATTCGGATCTCAGTAAGATATATATATATACAGAGGTCTGTGGTGCACTCCAAGCTGTGTAATCGTCCACCCACTGACAGTTAGTCTACTCTAAAGGTTACTCGTCAGTTTGGCTCTACCCCATCGCCATAAGCTCTGCCGCAGCTGCCGCAGGCTTCTTCTCTCCGGTAGCAGATGCATGCTACCATCTCTTCTCCCTTAGTCTGATTAGTCCTCGGCAGTTGAAATATAAAAGCCCGATAATCCCGGAATAGTTCCACCGTTGGTGTCTTTTTCTTCACCCTACATACTATACCACATAGTCCCCGTCCAAGAATACTTTTTCAACGTTGAATTTCGCCCCACATAATAGTAATAGTACTTACTTTGGATACTGGTCTTCCTGCAGCTTCCACACAGTGCGTTTCGGACTGCAAAATGGCTGTATCCGAGAATTTGTAGTTTTATTATACAAATGCTACCTCTCACTACAATCGGCAAAATTCTTCGTCCCTTCAGCCAGTTAGCTCTCCGGATGGTGGTCCGTGGTGTATTCTCGGTCTCCGCTTCTTCATTTTTCTTGCTTGCCCAATCTATTGGTAATCGCGCATCTTTCTCTCCAGTTACATGTCACCATCCTTTTCTCATGGCACTTCCTGAACTTCTTCGAATAGCATTTTTTGGCTCCGACAACTTCAGCATCAACTGCTTTGAGCATCTGCTGCCGCTTGCCAAGGGTCAATCCAAGCTGATCGACCGACTTGATATCGTATGTCGTGCACCAAAACGTAGTGGTCGTGGCCTGAAGCAGTTACGCCAAGTGCCAATAGCTTTATTCGCCAAGGAGATGGGAATGTCGCCATTCAGGGCGGAAACTTTGGAGGACTTTAAGAGCCTTCAGGAATATCGGTACAACCTGTGCATTGCTGTTTCCTTTGGCAAATTGATTCCTTCCAGTTTCTTGTCCGGTCTTAAGTATGGAGGACTAAACGTTCATCCGTCCCTTTTGCCTCAGTACTCAGGACCAGCGCCTCTTCAGAGAGCATTGCTTAATAATGAGGCAACTACAGGAGTCACAGTCCAGACTCTTCATCCGTCAGAGTTTGATAAAGGAGAAATCCTTGCCAATCAGTCTTACCGGATCTCTCATGATGAGACACTAGACTCTTTGACCATGAATTTGTCCGAGATCGGTGGTTCACTCCTTCAGAGGGTACTTAAAGAAAGATCTTTTGACCCTGACTCTCCGTCCTATAGTGTTATTCATCCAGATTTGTCCTATTCCTACGCCGCAAAGATCAAAAGCTCAGAAAGCCAAATCCTCTGGTCTGCATATACAAGCTCTGATATAGTGAGAAGAGAGACTATTCTAGGACCATTGTTCACATTCAAGATGTTCCAATCAAAAAAGCATAGAGGAGTAAAACAACTCAAAAGGGTTGTGTTATCTGAAATCTATCCTACCGACGAGCAACTCCCTTTGGGCTCTCATCCGGGTTCATTTGGCGTTTCTGTAATAGATCCCGCCACCCTTATTGTCAAGACCGCAGACTCCTGTATTTCGGTGAAATCCATTAGAGTCGAGGGTATTGGTGCAGTTTCTGCTACAAAATTATCTCATACCAGGAAGATGTTCAACGATGACGAAAATTTCTTCGTCACTGATGATTACTTGGAATGATTTACATTTTCGGTAATTTACGAATTTAATGATTATAAAATTATGCACTATTATACTCATAGAGCAATTAAGCATTTCTTATTGTAAAGCCCAACTGCAACTGCAATATTGTGGTACAAGAACTTCATGTCGGATCGGTCAGGAATAGAGATAAATCTTTCAGGTTCTGCCTGGTTCTTGTTTTTGATCCGGATTCCAGAGTTCTCTAATGTAATGCATCCGATGTTCTCATATGCGATGCTCCAATCAGTGGTTAACTCAACGACTGACACAACTAAAATTCTCTTAGAGCTGACAATGCAGCAATGCTCCTCCCCGTGTAGCATCACATGAGCCAGGTACTTATCATTAGCAAATTTTCCACCTTCACATGACTTTAACCAAAACTGGCCCTGTGCTTCTCTTTCCGAATAATGTGATACTCCTCCTCCATATGGAACATATCTTGGAAGTCTAACTCTGTCAAGTCCATCCGTATCAAATGCTACGGTAGAATTTTTAATGCCCTCGCTTATATTATTTGCGAAGTCCAGCACACCAGTTGCAGCCTTGGTTGGGAGGCCAATTAATCCCCTCCCTATTCCCTTGAAAAATCCAGTCGTACCCTCACTATTCATTCCTGCTATAGGAGCTGTCGCTAGTCCAGTTATTCCACTAGAAATTCCCTGGAAAAGCGAAGACGTTCCGGAGGCAATTCCATAAATCGGATGTTTTGGTTTGTTCTTTTGCCTTGTAAGGCGTCTCTTCTCTTGGAAACTCCTGTCCATTGTAGCTGCGGTTAATCCCTTAGCCATTGAATTGGTGAACCTTGAAAAACTGTCACTCAAGCCAAATACAGATTTCTTTAGGAAGCTCAATCCTCCTTTAGCCAACCCAATACCCAATTCCTGAGGTCGATCAGTCATCATATACCCTTGATAAGGTTCGTAAAATATATCCATGACACCCGAACTAATGTTGTTAAACAATCCAACAGGGTTTCCTAGAACATCAGCAGAGCCTAATACCTTATATATTTGGTAAAGGAATGTCTGCTGGTAGTGCTCCACAATGTTCTGAATCAAATAAGGAAGCGGAGTACGAATGTTTTCTAGTAATAGCGCAGATAACCTGATCGGAGCATCATTCACATTTCCAATTGCCATAGTTAGCACGTCTTTCGCAAGCGAAATGGCATTCCGTGTGGTTTCTGTTTCCTCGTTATTTGAACCCTCTGTACGAACAAATGAAATATTGAACTGCAACGGTTGCAAATGTAGGGCTTCAAAATAGAAATCATCGGTCGATCGAATAGTTTGAGGCTCAGGAATCTCCACGTGCTCATCCCATAATTTATTAGTTTCGACAGTATTCCATGATGCGCCCGGGATCTTAGAAAAGTCTATCAACTTCCATAAGAAATCTTCATCCACTTCGATAGATAATTCCTGTAAAAGAACAGTAGCAAATTTAATATATGTTACACCATGAACATCATCTTTAAGCCTCGAAATGGATCCAGAAAAAATTGGATGCTGGCTCATTTCAGCGCTAGATTTTGGAACAACGGTTGGATATATGATAATAGGAAAGATAGCAGGATAAAGTTGATTATCGACTTGTATCCATTTCAGCTTGACACTAAGGTTTTGATAGATATCAGATTCATTGTAACGAAATTCAACTCCTCTTATAGTAGTGTAGCATAATTCTTCACCTTCGGCGTTTATCAAAGAAACGCCAAGTCCCTCAAAATTGACAATTATGGAAGTGTAATAATTCTCATCTTTAACTGTAGTCTCAAACTCCTCCTTGTTAGATGATGAAGATCCGACTGTCTTTGATGATTCGTTTGCCTTTAGTCGGTACAGACTAGTCTTAGGATCATATGTGGATATCGTCAATGCCTGGACAGGTCCATCTGCGACGACATTCAAGTCAACAATACTCGGAACATCTGGATCTTTATTCAGTGAGGATGGAACCTTCATAGGAAGAAGAGTTCCAATTTCTGCCAATTGAACATATCTTTCCCTATTTCCACATCTCAAAATGAGTTCTTTCATCTCTGCTGCTGGAAAGTCCCATGCATAAGGCATCACACTCCTTGCAGGAATTTTATAGTATATTGGCTTGAAAGTAGTGGAAGATTTTCTCTTACCCTCTTTGTCAACATATGGGTCTGATTGATAGATAAAGAAATCAAAGTTGCTGAAATTCCGAATGGAGAATGGCCACATATTTTCTGCATCCAGTATATTGATGAATATCGAAGCATTTTCGGTTGTGATAACGACTCTCACTAGCATGTGAGATTTAGAATTGACTTTGCAAACACGTATGTATAATTCTCCCACCTCGTTGATATTGAAAGGTGCCGACCATGTTGTTCTACTTGCAGCAAATCCCATAATGAGCTGTTTGTCCTTTGTACGAGACATTTCAAATATTGGTGATATTTGTCCCGGCTCCAACTGAATAGGTTCGGAGACACCAATTTTGGATAGCATTATCCTTGTGTTCAAATTATTCTTAGCAATATATCTCGGTGTAATGGTAACAACTTTGGTGACATTGAATTTTCCGAGTCCCTCAGTGATATGTACTCCAACATCATTTTCCAAATTTTTATCCTTCAATGGGACACATATTTCAAAAGACTGGCCAATCTGATCTATTCCAAACCCGGAGCTAGGTTTTGAGTCCCCCACGCGAATAACTGCATGGTTAGCGTCTAATCTATCTCCCATGAAGCCAAATCCAGCTGTGCGCTCAAAGGAGAACATATCAGGAGTGGTCTTGTGTCCACCCAGCATATCAATTGACTCAGAAATTAATGTGTTGTTGCCATCCTGAACATACAATGTCAAACTGGTACGGTTAACAATCAAATAAGGTGTGTAAATTGACAACCGCAAACCTGCGGATTCGCTTCTGTAATAGTTTAAGCACAAGTATAATCTCTGTCCATCCTTGCTTCTGAGTACTAGCTGTTTGTCAAGGTAAGCGGAGTCGCCAGGCGAATTTATAATAGCAGCACCCGATTCACCATATTTGGAGTCCAAAACACTGATTTTTAAAACGATTGATGCACTCATGTTAACCACATGTATTGAACTGGACTCGCCTTTTTTCAAAACGTTCACCCACTTATTCGTTCCCTTTTGATACAACTTCCAGTTGATATCAAATGGTAATAAATTTTCGATGACTAATGGGGGAGTGATAATGACTGTCATGTGAGGGTATAATTTATTTAAAACATCATCTTTAGCAAAATGAGAATGGGCCCTATAATAATAATACTTAGCAGCACCAGCTTCAGCTTGAGGACATATGAGCGCCATATCATTGTCTCGGATTACCCTCCAATCTAAGTTAACCTCCTTGTTATTATCAATAATGCGAGCTCGTGACCACCCAAATATTTCGGACTTCACATCTGGACGAACTGCAAGTTTTCCGTGGTATACGTAGTCAATTGGTAGGGCTCTCTCCTCACCTGGGGCAACATAAATTTGCCTATCTACCACAAAGTCGCCATTGAAGTTTCCAATGCCAACATGGAGGCCCATTTGAGTTTTGTTCTCTATAGACAACGTAGATTTCAATATTACTTCCTTCACTTTATCTTCAGCAAGTGTTATTTTGCACGCAAATCTGTTGTGGTATTCACCTTCAGTTATTGGTTTGAGCATAACAATTTCTTCACCTTCAGAACGAAGAGACAACTTTCTAACAGGTTGGTAATCGGCATCAAGAAACTCTACGCCAATATAGGTTAGATTTGAATTCATGCTCAAGCTTTCACGAACTTGACGCCAGTCTTCGAAAGACCAAGGAACTGTTTCGTTGTTCTTAATTAGTGTCAATTGCTTTCTAAGGGTTAAATCCTTGTTGCCGTCGTCGACCCAAATGTTGATATCATAACCCGTTTCGTTGATTATACGGAATGGTGCATCTTGTCCACGTGACTTGATCTCACTAGTATCTGAAATCAAGGATGCGAAGTGAGATAGCATAGCTACTGAACGCGAGGTAACAGTAAGTTCTGCTGAAACGCTGGAAACGACGTGTACAGACAAGCGCGGTTTGGACCCGCCAGAATTTTCTATGTGAATTCCAAATGACCATGGTTCTAGAAGTGGTTCCCAGGAAGAGGTTGAATAATTAAAGATGTTGAGAAGTGATTTAATTGCGGTATCCGCCTCTAGATTTGTCGACCAATTCTTTGCAGTAAAATTGAATGGCTTGACATCCATATCCAAAATTGGTAATTCATGAACATCACCAATTAGGACTAATCTCAAACCCTGTATTGCAACCTTCATTTTCTCCGCATTAACAACAATCTCGGCTTTTTCATGCTTTGGACGTTCATGGACAGACCTTGATAGCGACGACAACAATGAAGGTGCATATTTGGAAAGCCTACGACCAACTTCTTCACTAATAGAAGAATACCTCGAACGAGTTCTTGGGGTAACTTGCTCACCACTTTCTTTGCTTGCCTCCGAATACATCTGAGACGCTCTGTTAAAAATTTCAATCGCTAAAATAATATCTCTCAACGATAGTCTCATCAATAATGGCTCGACCTCTGCATTGATAACAGTCAAAAAAGATGTGTCTGTGCTGCCACGAGAATCCATGCAGAAATTGATGCCAAAGTCATCAATAATTCGCAATCTGTTGGCCTCGTAGGAATCCATTTTGCACAAGAACATTCCGATTCCATTTATTGTCAAAGATATTGTCTCATCGCTTTTTACAACAAGTTGATTGATTTTGAAAACAATAGCCTCAGAATCCTCTTTTTCTGGATGGGCTAAAAGTATGACCGAAGGATCAACAATGTTAACAGTAAAGGTTAACAGTGATGGAGAACCAACCAGATTTCCGGGTTCTTCTAACTCCTGATCTTCATCTTCTTCCTTTAGTGGAGCCAAATCAGTTTGCACAGCAGGTGCAAATCTGTTCTTTAAAGCAATATCAGCAAATGTCTTTAAGGAGAATAGATAATCCATTGCCAAGATAACCTGTGGACTATCTATAGATAATTCAACATTAGTCTTCCTTTCATTATCAAATCCTCCCGATGTTAAATTAGCCATAAATTGATAGTCTGTGGCTGTTTCGCTTGGAATAATATTCGTGAACTTGTTCTCCCTGTTTTCTCTGATATCTTTAACAACAAAAGACTTGATACGCAAATCTGATCTATAGCTGCCGTTGCTGAGAAGTTCAAACTTTATTCCGGTATCATGCAAAGCAAAATAGGATAACGCCTTGCCTTCTAAAGTCTTTTTTTCCCTGGTGTTACTGTAAATAGTTAGAGCAAGCTCCGGGATGGAGAAATCAAGATCCACAACGGTAGAAACCGACCTTTTTGACGAGTCATCAATAGGAGGTTGTGATGGCTGTGGTATAGGCTGCTGTATTAGGCCAATTGGCCTCTTTCTCTTTAAGATTAGATTTGCATGTGTTGCGTCAGCTTCAACATCCTCCATATCTTCCTCGCTGTAAGAAGAATCAGAGAATGCCGAAGCAAAACTCTGAGAAATTTCATATAAGAATTGCGCTTGTAGTTCTGTTAGTTTGATACTGTTTCCTGTGAGTTCTCCATTCACTAGCATCGATGGTCTATCCAATTCAATACCTTCATAATAGTTTATGTTAACACTGATGTCAAATCTGTCAATAATTTCCAATTCTTGTTTAATCCCCATCCTGAAATTCAGGGATGATGAAATCTTGGTGTTCCTGAGGTAAGCTTCAACAATATTAAATTGGGATCCGTTCTGTTCAACATACTTATTTGAAGCCTGGATTTCTCCCAAATTGACAGTAATATTGTCGTAAGCCCCTTTTGAAAAAAAATCAACTTTTGGAAATATCACAATTGGAGCCCTCACTAAAATATCAAATTTGATATTATTAGCATCCTGGATATTCCCAGCCTGGTTCAAGGCAGCCTCCCTGGCTGTATCATATATATATTTCATTCTCTGGAACTGGCACAAGAACGAATAAATTTTTGCAAACGAACTCTCAATAAAGTGAATTACTATTGATCCCGTTTTAAATTTGAAAACTGAATTGTACGGAAGCTTGTTCGTAGCAGGATCAAATGTCTCGTAAGAGAGCTCCGCCAATTCGCCACCCTCTATTTTGATTAGCCTTCTGAATTCCGAATTCACAGGTGTGCCATCTCCAACATCATCTGTCAAAGAGATTCCTCCTAGGCTTGCATTAATCTTCATCTTCTCTGGAAGCAGGTATAGCCCAATATCGGCCTTTTGTAAAACCATTGTGGCTAGCTTATATCCATCATCGTTTAGGATCATGATTATACTCTTCATTTTCAAGTTCACATTAATATGCTCGGGTGCATTCGCAATATCGGTCTCATCGTTATGCCTTAGTTTGTCAGCAGGTAGTTCTGGTGCCAGCGGGTCGGTGAACGTATTCAAAGCAAAATTCATGAGAGTTAAAATAGATTTCCTGGTGATAACTACCTTGAAATCTGAGATTAAAAGGTCTACCTCCTGGTCAAAACATTCTATGATTTCTCCTTTGAATGGCACTAGTCTCTGCATTCTATGATAATTAACCTTGAACAAATCCTCATTTGTCTCATCGTTCTCGCCATGCACATTCTTCGAAGACATTAACTTCTTAAATTCAGGCATTCCTGATTGTTCAATAAAATCCTCAATGGTCAAATCTGCTAATACTACGTTTGCTGTCATGTCAACCTCGGTCATGAAGAATTTGAGGCGCAAATTCTCCCCAACTAAATCGACAAGTTTCTCAGACTCAAAAGTCTCTTCATCAATACAGCGACACAAAGAAATCGCAATTAGATCAATGTTAAAATTGAATTCTAGTTGGCGTTGTCTCTTCTCCAATTCGGAACTTTTATCTTGATCAGCTCCTTTTTCTAGAGGTTCATCAGTAACACTTTCAGGCAAAACAAAATCATGATCTTCAGATATTATTGTCCTGAATTTATCGTTTGAGTCACCTTCATCCTCAACTGTGGTGAGCAATGAAAAGTCTGGAATCACGACCGTTAAAAGATCCATAAATATTCTGTATTGATAATCACTCATCATGGCTCTTAAGCGGGGAATATCACCACCAATCTTAATTTTCGGTAGATTATAGTAAGTTGGAATAATTGACATTTCAATGAGGAATTTTATAGTAAGATGATCCAATATTAACGACGATTTCTTACCTTCAGAATTAAGCTGCTGAATTGTAGACTTGATATCAGGCCCGATAAGTATTTGAGCATCTTGTAAGATAACATTGAATTTATCATATAAATATGTGTTCAAATTATCCCAATCCTTTTCCTTGTAGTTCTCCTTTTTGTCTTCCTTGATCCTCTGTATCACATCCTTTTCAACTAAATCACTCGCGATACTAATATGACCAGCATCCAATATTGCCACAGGAGATGACCAGCTACCTGGAGTAACGGGAACAATAATGAGCGGCGCTTGAAGATCCATCTTGCAGTTAATTGTCTTGTGTTCTTCAAAAGCATATCTGATTCCAATCCTTGTTTGATTCGTGAAATCTTGAATGGTGCTTTCTGCAGCATTCATTATGGCTCCAATAGTATCATTATGTGTCTTTGGAGGTCTGAAAAATCTGAATATCTCTTCTATGAATCTTGGATTGTGGAAAATTGTCATACTGCTCATTTTAGCTATCAATTCTGAATCAGCCGACTCATCAAGAGGGTTCTGTTCAAAAGATATTTGGAAAAATGGTGTCCTTTCAGTTTCTGATGACGAGTCGGAATTCTCTGAGCTCTCTTCCTCCATCTGACCAGCTAGCGGCTTCACGCTAACTATGTGCTTGTATAGAGTATTCTCGGATCCATCTTCAACGCTAAGTTCATCAAGTTTAAATTGAAGGAATATTGAATCCTTCCTCTGAAGAAATTCGGAACGGCATCCTTCAAAAAAAAATCCAGATATATTGGGGCTGAATTTAGACTTCCTTATCTCAAAAGAACCTTTCTTCAAGTAACAGCTAATAGAAAGTTTAACTCTTTCTCTCGGCATATCCACTGAATCGGCTAGCTTCTTCGTTTCATCAAATTCAATGGCATCGTATAGCTCGTTCCTTTGCTCTTCCGAAAGGGTGATACCTTCATCACCCTGATCACCCTCCCCTTTGTTCTCACCTGTGCTCGATGCTGTAGATCCCCACCATGTTGAAAACCAACCTCCAGACTGCTGAGCAGTGGGTTGCTTTTCTGGCTTCGGAAGACTATTGTATTCCTTTCTGTATTGAAGCCTAGCTAAAGAACGATAGAACTTTATATCCTCGTACCTCAATTCTTCCTCCATCTCCGATAATCTGGAAACCTGTTCAGGGGTCATTGATTGTCTTAAATGTGCCTTCCAAAGCTTTATGTACTCCTTTCGCTGATCCCTTCTAGTTCTGAAATACTCCCAAGTCCATTTGTAGTTTCTTTCATGGATCTCGTTAAAAACGCATCTAAATGTATATTGAAGCCATTGACGAGGATTATCCTTTAAGGGAACTGTAGGTCTTAGCTTCCTGAATTTTGCAGTTTTCTGGTACCAGTTAAATCGAGAGGCAGTAAGGATAACAGCTCTGTACTGACTGCTGTCCAAGTTCAACCCAAACTGCTCGAAAAAAACCTGTGCTTCATAATGGGGGGCCAAATCAGTGCTTCCCTTCTTGTTTATCTTTAGGTGTCCATGTCCAGATACTGGTTTCAATAGGAACTGTATGTTTTTGTCATTTTTGGAGCTTTTGTCGATGAAATCCTGAAACGCCTTAACTATTGGGGTATCTTCATCCTGATCATTCTCATCGTATAAGGCCTTGCATTCTGTATCCCAGTATAACGATAAGGAGTTTAATGTCAATAATTTCCTGGCCATCGAAGCAGCACCAGAAATAAAGTCGGGAATCCATGATTCATCTGTAGAGACGGCAGATAACTCTCCGAGAGTAAATCCAATGGAGTATGGAGTGTCTGTAAATGCATGATCATCCTCATAGCGGAAATGGATGTTCTTGACAGTGATCTGAAGATTGTCAACTATCTTAGTAATCAAACTCTCAATGAAACTCTCATTTTTGGCCTGTTCCTCTTCCGAGACTACCATTTCTTGAGAAGAGGTTTCGAGCAATTCCAATTCATCAAGCTTCTCCCGCTTAATTCTTAGTTCCCTTGCTCTTTCCTCCTCCACGTTGTATTCCGTGATCAATTTTGCCTTCACAAGGAGATATGCGTTCTCAATGATGATTTTGACAGGTTTAGATTTGAGGTTGGACCAAGGTATTTGAAGAGTCAACTCTCCCAAATGGCCAAACACCAATTCTAATGGTAATTCAAATTTATCCAACGACTCCTTCTTCAGTCTTAAATTGTGCAATTTCACATCTCCGCTCCAGATTCCGATGTTCAACTGTTTTGGATCGAAATTTTCTACATAGGCCCCCAAAGTCCTGTTTAAAATTGTGGCAACAATAGATTCTAACATTTTGGAGAAGAACCAAGTTGGAAATTGACACTAATGTTGCTCTAGACCAATTGATGTCTCTGTGTAGAAAAAAGCGGTAGTAGTTCTCTTGTGAAAGTAAGTAAATAGGGAGGATGCAAATGGCTTTTTTTTTTAGATAGCAAGTGGGCATGAGCACTGCCTGCCACTCGGGCAGTGATGCGATGCGACACTGGTGGGGAATAATCTTGACGGTAATAAATAGACGTTTTAAAATTTTATGCGTATATAGGTATCGAAAACTTCAGCCTCTTAGACTACAAAAATTCGTAGTTAATACAGATTTCCGAATAAATCAGACGTGATATTGAAGATTTCAATTTTCTGCTAATGAAAACATAAATTATTCCCATCTAGGGGGTCCATGTAGTGAAGCGTTAATTTGTTATGCTTTTATAAACTCTTAAATTAAGCTAAGAATAATAGTGTATGGGGAGATTCCAAATCCAACATTTCTACTTTCAATTAATAATAACGCAATAAAACATACAGAGAGAAAAAAAAAATTATAGACGCAATTTATTCCATATAAGTGCTATAAATACCGATCATTACTCACATCATTTGAAAGGATTGATACTTTCTGTGCGGACAGTATGATTGTCGGAAGAGAACTCGGACCTGAGGTCTCCAGTCGTCACAGAAGTGGCGTCTGTTGTAGCTGCAACCTGTTCGGCTGTGGTACCCATTCTCTGAGCTTTTGACCCGGTTTTTCCGGATCCCAAACGAATAGTACTGAAGAAACCCTTGGTATCCTTGCCCTCTTTTCTGAGCTTACGGAAGTAAAGGATAATACCTGTGGCAATAGCAAGAACAACTACCACAGGCACGACTACAGCTGGAGCAATAACCTTTGCATTACTTTTCTTCGAAGACGTGGAGGTCGATTCGACACCGTTGTCCGAAGGCACCCTTGAAATTGTGGTGGATCCATCATTGACAGAGTCAATGATTCGAAGGAGGGGACCAGAGGCCGTACCAACATGGTCAGCATCGGTTGTGGAGTCCAAAAGAGGAGTAATAGTTAACCAGAAATAGCCAGAACTGCCTTTGTACGAGGATTTGATGTACCAAGGGTAGAAACCATTGTTGTTAGAGATATAGCCAGAGTTCCAAAGGGCATTATCGTTGTCTTCCAACGGGTAAGGAGTAGTCTGAAGACGGACTCTAGCAACATCAGTGCCCCAGTATGCAGCATCCCAAGTAATCCAGTAGGTTTCACCCACCACCAACTCAGTACCGTTAGCAATGCAGAATGGGTAGCCAAGGGTGTCCTCGGAAGGTATTCTGTCATTCATACATCTGAGCACTGCAGGAGCTCCAGTTCCCGAAGGATAGTCGGAGTTTGTTGGGGTTGGTGAGGCTGAAGTAGTTTTTCCGTCTGAGACCGTTGGTGTGACCTTGTAGGGAATTCCCGAGGAATCTAAAGAGACCCAAGGAGTAGCCGAGTTTGTGACCGGAGAGGCAGAAATGGTGACACCATCAATGGCTGTTGGAGTAACCCGAACCATACTTCCATCACTGGTGTAAGTCCAAACCTTGTCCGACAAGACTTTTTGGTTATCATCTCTCTTGATTAGCGCCGCAGACGCTGAACATAGGAGTAAGCTGATGAAGATCGAGCAAGAAGCAAATTTCATGGCTGAGGACTTGAGTTAGAGCATCGAACTATTCGGCGAAAAGTACGAATTTGCAGCCGTCAACTTTATATACTTTTATTACATGCATAAATTCTGCAATCGGAGCATAATTGCTGTGGTACCGCCGACAAGACCGAAATAGAGATCTGTGTGAGGCGCTACTGTGAGGGTCTTTTCTGCCGGTTATTCTGTGGGAGAGGAGGGATTGTTCTGTGCGGAAAGAGTAGCGAGAACATGAGCTATGAGAAAAGGAAATAGGTGGTCAACTATATACGATTGATGGAAGGGCAGAAAGCATATCAATAGTGACGGAGACTAAGAGTGGAAAGGAAAAGTCAGACTGTCAATAGTCGAAATGCTAGAGATTTCATTGATATTTATCGTGAGGTGAAGCAACAGAAAGTGAGGCAGCGAAAAGGAGAGTTTTACCGGGAGTGTGCATGAGGCTAGCAGTTGACATACTAGATTAATGCAAAGGTAACGATCCAAGGGCGGTCGAAAAAATGGTCTCAGAGCGTTTCTACAGTGATTCTTATGCAATGTACAGTGCCCATAGCATATGAAACCCAGCTAGAGAAGGAGTTCAATACACAATAACTGTTAATAGAAATGTGTAAAATATCTGAACACTGGAGGTGCCTGTATATCACACAAAACCATTTGAAAATGAAAATGGTTTTGTGCCAATCAATTTCGCTGGATGCTTGCACAAAAATTAGAAAATTTCAGGTCCATAATATATCGGAAAAACCTGATATGGAAACTCAACTTGAGGCAAAGTGAAGGCTGGCAGTACTGCAATTCTCGCCTACAGGAAAAAAAAAAGCTTCAGTTCCACATCTTCGAATATCTATATGCGGATAACTGTGCATCACGTCAGTTAGCCATGACTTATTTTCGCCGAAACAATTGCAGCGTAAAAAAGTACCCGGCTATTCACAACGTAAAATGCTCAGTTTTAGAGATTACCCCCCCGCTTGAGAATGAAACTTAAATTTTAACGGCTACAAAAACGAGCTGTCAACGAGATTCGGCTACTGCGGGATGGTCACATCCCTTTAATCCGATGGCACCAAAAAAAGTCGTTTGGGTCGAACAGCTGTATTTCAAATGTGGCAGCCTCTTATTGAAGAAATTCACGACCGCCCAGATGGGCTAACCGAACAGTTAGCCTCTCAAAGAAAGTCCATAATAATCTATTCCGGTAGACATCTCTACAGTTTCTTTCCGAGAGGCCCTATTTACAATTCTACATACATAAGAAGAAAAGCCAGAAAACTCCATAGAAATACAAATTAGTGGCTGACACTGCGCATATGCCTTTCATTCTGGCGGGTTGTGTGGTTCTTAACTGTTCAGTTGCTGAAATGCTCCGAAATCCTTTATTGAATGGAACTGAAAAAATGAGCCACTTTATCCAATGGGAGTTCCCGGCGTCGCCAAGAAGTTTATTTGGCGCCGCACATGCATGCTGGTCTCAGGCCCTGAATTTTCAGAAATTTTCCAGCCTTCGATGTCAGCAAGTGAGAGAGTTATATGTGTGTCACGGGGAGCGGGGGCCACACACAACCAGAAATTCAGGACTGAAAAAATAGCCGGAGCCCGGAGAAAATACAGGCAGTGCTTAAGGAAAAATTTAGGTATTGGAAAAGCGATAGTTATTTTATTGAAGAGCTTGGACAGCGTAGGTAGTTTATTGGAATCCCAATACTTGACAATTCAGACTTATATATGCCATTCTGAGGGAAGATAGTTAGGACCGTAATTTTATTCTTTTTTTTTAAAAAAGTCGAAAGCTCAGGAAATCAAGAGCAGAACCATGGAAAACATAAAGTTAGACACACACACTGTGCAGTAGCCTAGTTAACCAGATGCGTTAATAAAATGCCAAAACAGAGCAGAATGATCAGTATTATTTGGGGAACAATTTGCGTCTTGCCGGATACAAATACAACAAGCCTGACCTGACTTTCTGCTGCTTGGAGATTAGGCATATTTTGGTCCTTTCTCCTTCGGCTAATATTTTTTTTTTCCGGTTTTCATCTGTTACTTTTTCCTCCCCGCATTTCACATTCAGGAGATAGCCTGGAAATCTGAAGCTGCTGCCAGTCAACCGTCAGACTTCTTGATATGTGTTTCGGCCCAGGCAGACAACAATAATGCTTTCCAATCTCACATACCCATACGTCATGTGAGCAGTTATCTTTTTACAGCATTTCTCCGAGCTTTTTGTTTGTTCCCACGTTAAAAACATACCCCTCTTCGAAACCATTATATAAGAACTGATCTGGTCGGACCAGGATTTGCAGGTGGAATTATGGCCCATGCAGGTATAAATAGTCGACATCCTACAAGCTTGAGACTAAAAACTTAGAAAAAAACTACACAGTTCACAAATTAGACAACCACTAATAACAATCATGTCCACCTATGACGAGATCGAAAAAAAAACTGATGAGATTGAACATCTGGAAGACAAGTTCTCTAAGGGGCCGATCTCGCCAGTCAGATATTCTGATGACGGAGCTTTTATCTATTTGGGAAATGAAAAATTTAATAAGTCGGAGCTACTGAAAGCTTTCGGTGGTACTTTGAATCCCGGTTGGACACAGATTCCGAAGCATAATCTTGGCAATTCCACTCCTTTGGGATTGAGTGCTTTTGGGTTAACAACATTTGTGCTTTCTTTAATCAATGCAGGTGCTATGGGTGTTTCCCATGGCAACACTGTCATTGGCTTGGCTGTACTTTACGGCGGCTTGACACAACTTTTGGCTGGTATGTGGGAACTGGCCATTGAGAATACTTTTGGAGGTCTTGCACTCTCCTCGTTTGGAGGCTTTTGGATTAGTTATGCTACCATCTCTATTCCTTGGTTCAATGTAGCCACTGGGTACAAGGATAAAACAGAGCTACGAAATGCCACTGGAATTTACCTGTTGGCATGGTGCATATTTACTTACGGATTGTGCTTTTTGACGGTGAAGTCCACCATTGCTTTCTTTTCACTCTTCGTTGCCACTGGCACAACATTTCTATTGCTTGCGTTGGGTTCATTGGCAAAATCTGCCAACTGCACTAAGGCTGGAGGCGTGGCTGGCATCATCACAGCACTTCTTGCCTGGTATAATGCATACGCAGGTGTAGCTACAAAACAGAACTCTTATCTAGTTGTTTCTCCGTATCCACTTCCACACTTTTTTGAGAAGCACAACTGAACAGCGATTCGCTACAGGTTTCGCAAATAACGAAAATGAAAAATAAGTTAAGAGTAATTAACTGCAAATGACATACGTGATATTGAACTACCAGTAGCTAACGGTAGAGAGAGGAGTGATACACATACTATCTTGTGATGTGGAGGAAACTGGAGTGGTAAAAGCGGCCAAAAAAAAAGTAATAACAGAGCTAGTTTGAGTCAAAACTGGGTCTGGCAAGTAATTCTAGCGCCAACGATAGAACTTCTCTCACTGTAAGGGTGGCTGATTTCCGAAGCATTAACTTGCGGGGTTACAGATCTTACTTAGAGCAACCACAACAAAAATAGATGCAACTAATTTTACTCGGAGTCTACCCTAAATATTCATAATCAGCCGCTTATGCCATTTCGCTGTTGAACCTTTCCCACTACTAGGATCTGCCTGAGCCTCTTAGCCTCAACTGCAATCCACACCTCGCTCGCCGCAGGCTCGTTCAAAACATTTTCACTATTATTCATTCTAACCACAAAAAATTGCGGAACACCTTGCTACAGCAAATGGCAGAAGCCACAAATTTTAAAAATAATAGTGCTGCAGCGATAGCAGTGCATGCTTCTGGAAAGAAGGTTCAAAGAACATCGACGAAGAAAGATTCCGGAACGTGTCAATTATGATGGTTGCTGACTGTTTCAATAATTTACGAGAGGTTATCGACTCCGGACATTTTTTCTACAACCCTCACCTGGCCACATTTAGCACAAAGCAGCCCCGGCATTTGTGTGATAAAAATAGAATGTGCAAATCACAAGCTGTGAGAAAAATGAGGTGCCGACCCGGCGTCAAGCGGAGTTAGCCTGCTGGATCGAATATGGCAACCTACCAGAAAATTAAATCAAAAGATTCTTATGAAAAAGAGAGTGAGGGGGAAGAAGAATCATCTTTGGTGATTGCTCCCAATAACCAGAGGCAGATTTGAAGAGTCCTTGAAGATATCAGCGTCAATAAATGCTAAGTAAGGGAGAACAATACCGAGCTGCAATACTCTGCACACCACTGCGTTTGCTTTATCCTTTTTCTGATTTTTTTTTTCTGGCTGTTTTCTGCGTTCCTGTATGACAGTTGACTACATGGATATCGAATCTACAAATTGGTCTATTTTTAGCATGCGCAGGAAAATTTTTTTTGGTGAAAAAAAAAAAAAAATAAAAAAAAAATATCAAGATGCACAGATTGAAAGCCGTAGAGGTAACAGGAAAAGCTGGACGAAATCAAAAGAGCGACAGGAGAGAAAAAGAAAAACCAAAAAGCCTTGGGCTGATAGCAGCATTACATGTAATGTGGGTAGTGGAAACTATTATTCTCAAATGTAGGTAGTTACAACAGTCGACGTACATCCCCATACAAGTTTTGTGCAGACGAAATGCCCACCGCCACTCCCGGCTTATGCTGTCTCCTGCCATGTGCTCTCTGCACTTTCCTATTCTGCATGGGTATGCTCCAGCTCACCGTCATATGACCAATCAGCCTAGCATCTCTGAAAGAACTTGAGAGAAAATTTGCAGACGACGCTCAAACCAAAAAAAAAAAAATGCCGCTGTGGGTAAAAACTGTGTCTGAAAGGGGGGAGCGAGCCAGCAGAACATTGTGGTCTCTCAGTCTCGGACAAACAGGAAATCAATAAATATACAAACCCACAAAAAAAAGCATAAAAAAAACAAAAAACGACAACTAAAATTGAGAACTTTCTGATCCGACCGACGGCATTTTATCTGGACGTCTTCTTTCACTTTTCCTATCTCTTTTTCTTTCCCAGGCTTTTATTAATCTTTAATTCTAAGCTTCTTGCAATTTTATAAAATAGATTAGCTTCATTATAGACATGCAATTCAAGCTTGTTTCTTTGTTGGCTCTTGCAGGTTTCG
The DNA here is from genome assembly GCA_030565225.1 of Allodekkera sacchari. Lineage (NCBI taxonomy): Eukaryota > Fungi > Ascomycota > Pichiomycetes > Pichiales > Pichiaceae > Allodekkera > Allodekkera sacchari. Next base: position 38,699 of record JAJMBG010000031.1, read on the forward strand.
CCGCTGCCGCCGAGACGTCTCTTAGTAAGTATCGAATATTTTCTTTCTAGGTTTGATCCCTGTTGCATTTCATCTCTGTCACTGTTTGACCTTTCTACAGCGTCGCCATTCCCGTTGCAGCCAACAATAAACCAACTGCTCAGTATGATTTGGCCTCTCACTGGACTGTCTGCCCTGTTGTTCCAAATAACGAACACTATCTCCCGTTCTCCTGCGTTTGGATTTTTTTTCCCCTCTCTCCTCCCGCCTCCCCCTTCCACATTTTTCAGCGTACACCCGCTCGCTCCCTCGCCATGGTAACTGCCCGGCGCCAGCGCACCACCCCCAGCCTCGCTTACGATGATTCAGCAGATCTGAGCGTTCTCGATTGTTTGTGTTGCGTGTGGATCGATCGAAGCGGTATTTGGCCTTTGCCCTTTGTGGAGGCGATACGAACGTGGAGCGAGAATGTGGATTTGGATGATGCTATGGATATGCAGCCCTCTTCAGCCTTTTTGTATTAATCAACACGGTTAAACTAACACGTTCTAGACGCCACCTTGACATCAACCACATCTATTGATGTCGCCACGGGATGTTCTTTCTCCAAGCCTTACACCGCCACCGCACAGGCCGACTTGGACAGTTTGTCCTCATGTGAAGCCATCAAGGGTGATGTTTACATCAAGGGAGACTTGGGAACGGCTTCCATTGCCAATGTCAAGGCTATATACGGTGACTTGTCTATCGTCAATGCCACCCAATTGACCTCCTTCTCCGCCGACTCTATCGGAACCATCACTGGTACCCTTACCTTGGAGTCCTTGACTATCTTGGACACTCTTTCGTTCGGCTCCCTAGCTTCCGTCGGTGCCATCAACTGGGTCACTCTTCCAGCTTTGACTGCCACAGGTTTGTCTCAAGTCACTGAGTGCAACACTATCTACATTTCAGATACTCAATTGATGTCCTTGGATGGTTTGAACCCAGTCAATGTCGAGACCTACAATGTCAACAACAACTTGCGTTTGACTTCGATCGATTCCGCCATTCAAACCGTTTCTCACGCTTTGTCTATCTCTTACAATGGTGACAACACCAACGTTTCCTTCAGCGACTTGATCTGGGCCAACAACTTGACCTTCTACTCCGTCGCCTCCATTTCTATGGATGCCTTGACTGCCATCAACGCTTCTGCTGGTGTCTTTGAGTCTTCTGTTGAGAAGTTGGATTTCGATGCCGTTTCCAAGATCGGTGGTGATTTGACCATTGAGAATAACAAGGACCTTACTGACATCTCTTTCCAGAACTTGTCTCAAATCGGTGGTGGTTTCGTCATCTTGAACAACACAAAGTTGACTAACTGTGGTGCTTTCAAGAACGTCAAGACCATTGGTGGTGCCGTTGTTCTTGAGGGTGACTTCGACAAATGCTCTTTGTCTTCCTTGAACACAGTCAGAGGCGCTTTCACTGTTGATACTGATGGTAACTTCACCTGTGATGGCTTCGACAGTTTGTCCAAGAAGGGTTCTATTCAGGGTGAGTACTCTTGTCACGCTTCAAGCTCTAGTGCATCTGAGTCTGGTTCTAGCACCGGTTCCGAACAGTCTTCGTCTACTGGATCTGCTAGCGCTACTGCAACTGGCTCCTCTTCCAAGGGTGCCGCTGCCGTCTTCGAGGTCAGCCCAGTTTCCGTCTTCGGTACTATTGCTGCTGTCTTGTTGGCATTATTCTAAGTTCACGACCATCAATCACTCTGGGTTCAGAAAGTCGAAAAAAGAGTGAAAATTTAAACCGGCCATTTTTTTTCTTGAATTGTACTTCCTATTTTATCTTATCCTATTATTTTTTGTTTTAATTGTTCTAATTTCTTCGTCGAAGTTTTTGGTGTTTTCCGTACGGAGATAAGATGGACATGGAAAAATTTGCATTGATTCTATGGACACTTTGTCTTTTTTTTTTTTTATTCGTTAAGTACATTTCTAATGTATAATTAAATGAGATATAATATTAGTCGTTAATGTATGCTTCTTTTTATATCTCACATGACTTGGGTTTAAATAAATAAAACCTATTCTCCACTCTACCGCAGCTAATTATTACTTATTATATCTTCTATATCTACAACCCCTTACCATAGTTTCCACTGGCATAGAAGTCCATGATGATCTTAACAATTTTTTCCAAAGCTTCCAACCATTCCTTCAACTGGGCCAGAACCTTCTCTTGGTCTTCACCGAGTTTCTTGAAGAAATCGGCTCTATACGGACATGCTTTCATGGCCAACTTGAAAATTGGTCTGACAAACATGGAATGATACTTAATCAATGTCTTTTCGTATGCATGCGTAAATGTCTTGGTCATTTCGAGCGATGGGTTCTCAATGGTCTCTCTCATGGCCTGGGCTGTAAACTGTAAACCTCTAGATAACCATAGCAAACCTTGAGTTGCAACCTTCTTTTTACCCTCTGCAACTTCCAATAGCACCATACCTTGCAACGTAGCTGCCTTTTCAGGGTTCTCTAGGAACTTCTTACGGATTTTTGTAATGTTTCCGTTCATGTCGTTAACAACGACCTGGAAAGCAGCAGATCCTAACAAGTCTACTAGGTTAGCATTCAGCGTCATCAAGCTGATCAACATCCATACTTACCAAACAACTTCACCAATGATTCTGAAGCCTCCAAGAACTCTGGAGTAGAGACCTCTCCGTTCGGCAAAGGGATGTCCTTGAAGGACCTTTTCATTTCATCGAAAAATGTCTTGCCGCTCATTCTGCCCAGTGTATCTGATTGATTTGTTGTGATGACTACAGTTAGATCCTCTGCCCAACGCGAGATAAACTTGTTTCCAAGTGTCTGCGGTACGAGGCTGAGGCTGAGCAGACTGCCGCGCTGCACTCTACCGGGGACTCTACCGGGGACCCTACCGGGGTCTCCCCATCAGGAACCACTTCACACACACAACTCACACTACCGTGGGTGGCATTATTATATTATCGCTACGCTTAACTCACCTAATTTTGTTCTCTTCCATTAGCTACTCTATTGAGTGCTTATATAATAATTACCTAGTTTTCGTATCTCCTCTTCAACCTTCTCAACTTCATCTTGTCGGAATAGGAATGCAAATTGCCATCCTTCTCCTGTTGCAGCAACTTGTCGTACAACTCTCTTTCACGATCAACCGGCCTAGAGAAGGCAGCCATTCTCTCAGCTCTTCTAGCCCTGGCTCTTTCAAATGCAGTTTCCTCAACCTTTCTTTGCTCCTCAGCTTGTTTGGCTCTCTCCTGCTTGGCCTTCTCCAATGCAGCTTCTCTAGCTTGTCTCTCCTCTTCCTCCTTCTTCCTTCTCTCTTCGGCCTCCAATGCAGCCTGCTTTTCTCTCTGAGCAGCTTCAAATTCGGCCTTCTTCTTGGCAATAAATTCTTGAATTCTCTGCTGCTTAGCCTCCTCGAGTTTCTTGTCAGCAGCAGCCTTCTTTCTCTCATACTGCTCCATTGCTTGCTGCTGAGTCTCCTTAAGTAAAGCTTCGAAATCTGGAACCAGACGCTTTAAACGGTCTCTAATATGGACATCTCTTTGATGTTCTTTCTCAGCATCGGCGTTCAATTTCTTTTGCATCTCCTCATACTCAGCCTTGTCCTTTTCTAATTCAGCATCGGCCTCCTTTTGCAAGATAGGAAGCGAGAATTTTCTCTCTGCTCTCTCCAGGTAATCATGATGTTTGGCCAAGCCATTAAGTTTGGTCTCCATCTCTTGTTTGTCCTTCTCTAGCTTCTCCACTTGCATAGTGTTCAAAGCGTCTTTGTCCAAAGTAGCAGCCTCCTTGATATCGATGTTAAGAATACCCTTGGAGTTCACTTCCTTAATCAACTTCTCGTTCTCCTTGGCTCTTAGAGCTTCCATCTCCTTCTTCTGGTTCTCTTCAGCTCTTCTTTGAGCTTCCTTTTCGGCCCTTTCTTGCTCAACCCTCTTCAACTCATTCAACTTGTCGATTCTAGCCTTAACCGAAGCCTCTTCTTCTTTTCTCTTAAGCTCTTCGTTCCTCTTTCTTCTTTCTTCGAAGATCTCATACCTTCTCAAGATTTCGGCTCTCTCTTCATCAAATTCATCATTTGCTGCAGCAATACTCTTCTCCTTCAATTCGCTTTCCAATCTCGCAGTCTCCTTGACATTGATCAATTTAACAGATTCGGACAAAGTCTTAGCAAGATTAGACAATTGATATCTAACCATTTCAGAAGGAGTGAGCTGCACTGCGTTGCTGGCAGTTTCAACAACTGTTGTCGAGGTCGAGTATGCCAAACCTTCGTCAAATGGATCGGACTTAAAGCTGACAACACCAGCCTCATGATCGATGGTAACCGAAACCAAATCGTTGACGGCAGCATTTAGCAAATGATCTTCGATCTCCGCTGGTGATAACTCAAAAGCACCTTCGAAGGAAGTAAGGGTGAATAAGAAATCCAATTTGATGGTTTCGTAGACCTCTGAAACCTGCTTGAACACCTTGTTCAAAATAACAAACTGGAGTGGCTTGATATAGATACGATAATCTGGATTCTTCTCAATCGATGCAGACACATCCTTGACAGACTTGGAGAACGAAAGAGGATGGAAATCCTCCTCCAACAATTGATACAACTTAACTAAGGCTGGGTCAGCATACCTGAGTACAGAGCTAGATGAAGCCTGGCCTAGAAGGGATTCTCGAGTTGGAGGCTTGCCCAAGCTTAACAAAGAAGCCAACCTAGAGATCTTTCTTTTCATAAAGTCCTCGTTTGCGAGGGGATAAAGATTTGGAACAGCCATTGCAGAGATGAGCTGCAAGGATGCATAATGGACATATTGTTCCTGTGTTGCAATTGGAGACTGTAGCAATAAGCTAAAATACTTCTGTCTTGCAGCAGCGTGGAACAAAAGATCATTACCGACACTGAATATCTTGGCCAAATTGTCATAGTAGTTGATCATCATATTTGGCTTTGGCTGCCTCTTTGACAAAGTCATCAAAGTGTGAACATCTTCGACAGATCTAAATGCCTCCTGCCAAAGTTCAAGTTTGACGGCAGCATTTAGCTGACTGAACCGGATCTCCAAGTATCTCTGAAGGGTGTCAGACTTGGACAAGTCGACCGCATTAATAACCTGGTGCTTGTCGATTGGCTTTTGAGTACATGTTTGAAGATGGGTTCTCAACATTTCGCAAAGTCTTCTGAACTCAGTTCTTCTCTCGTATTTGATGCAAAACTGGAAAGCCTGAATTGAAACGTATCTGTAACCGATCTCTAACTTCGAATTGTTCCTAAAAATATCCAATACCGTACGATATGCCTCCCACAAAAACCGGATCCAAGGTGCAACCATCACTCTGTTGGATCTATCCTTGGTATCATCGGTGGACACAGCAGACATCAAAATATCTTCTGGAGACAAAGAAAACTGAACATCGTCCTCATCTTCCTCGTCAAAGGTGGATATAACCTGCTGGGCAGCAGCAGCAGCAGCGGCACTCTCTTCAACGGCAACTTCGGCGGCCTTATGGGCGTCCTTCTGAGCATCCTGAAGCTTGGTCTCAGCCAACTCTAAGAAGCGCTTGCAAACCTTCTCAACCGATTCCAAACCACCATCTGCATTTTGGATCCACTTCTTGTACTGGTGAAGACCATCTTTCACCAGTTTTCCGTTACGAAAGTCAACACTCAAGCTGACAAACAATAGAGCAACTGGCTCAAGATTAGTCTGAGCATTTCTAGTTTTCTTGTAGGTGAGACAATTGTACAAAGTCTGCAAAGCAGCCTCCTTCTGTCCGACGGCTATCAAGTCTTCGGCTCTTTTAACAACGTTTTCAGGTCTGAATGTACGTGGTGGCATGCTTGATCGTATGTCTCTCTGCAGATCAGATTGTAAGCTGGTTTTTTGGCCGAAGCTTCACGCTGAAAAATTTTTCGCTCCAGCCAGAGGTGGTGAGGCGGTGAAGTCAAGTGTGAAAAATGATATAAGGTACACTGGCGCTGGCGCTAAAGCGAGATTTTGTTTGAGGAGAGACAGAGTTACCACACAATTTTGTAGCTGTAGTACATCTGCGTATGAACAAGTGAAGAAGGAATGTAAACGATGAATATATATATTTATATATATATACATAGATATAGATATATACTTCTCTTTGGTTTTGCAACTACTCGAGCCCGGTTTTTTCTATTTTCCAATTACCCTTTTGGCATGCTTTTCGGTTATGCTCTTATGCTCTGCTAAAAAACGCTCATGCTAGTAACTTGGCGACCCAAACCAAACAATATCGAGTTTTAGCATATTGCGTTGGCATTTATAAGATCCTGTAATGAGTATCCATATTCTTGCTTGTCCTCCCCACAAAACTACTTGCTATTATCAATATATCTCCTCATTTTACGCGCTCGCATCTTGTGTTTCGCATAAACAAGAACAAACTGCGTTTATCACCAAAATAAGAATTCTCAGCTACTGTTGCTATGCGCCGAAGGAACATCGCAAAAAATGGATCACCTATTAAGGTATACGTGAGGTGCAGGTCTCGTAACCAAGATGAAGTTAACCGAAATGAATCGGTGGTGGTCTCCACCACTTGTGGCAATCATAAGGAAATCACGCTTCAGACAGGTTCTGACGGTAGACTTTCCAAGACGTATACAACGGACAAAGTTTTCGGACCTGAAGTTGACCAAGGAGCCATATTCGATGCAGTGGCTTCTCAGGCATTGAACGAGGCACTTAATGGCTACAATTGCACCATCTTCGCCTATGGCCAAACAGGAACTGGGAAAACGTTCACTATGATGGGAGACTTCGGCACTGACAACACGGTCAGCGTATCGGAACTCTGGGGAATAATACCCAGAACATTGGTAGAGACTTTCAAACGTCTACAGAATGTCAAGGACTACGCTGTTAAGATAACTTACATTGAGCTGTACAATGAAACTGTTACAGATCTTCTTTCAGATTCCACGAAACCCCAGAATTTGCGTATATACGACAACGTTGATCGCTCGGTAGTGGTACAGGGTGCAAATGAGGTTTATATCCGTTCTCCAGAGGAGGGATTGCGCTATCTCCTGAGAGGTTCAGCGAAAAGGAAGTTTACCGCAACCAAAATCAACAACCATTCCTCAAGATCACACACAATATTCTCCATCATATTGCAGATGGATACTTCCGCCAAGATCAAGTCAGAATCAGATTCTAGCCTCGTAAATATTGGAAAATTTAACCTTGTTGACCTAGCAGGATCTGAGAACATAGGCAGATCTGGTGCCAAGAACCAAAACGCCAAGGATGCAGGAATGATAAACCAATCATTGCTTACCCTTGGGCGAGTCATAAACGCTCTTGTGCGTAGATCTTCTCATATACCCTACAGGGAATCTAAATTAACCCGCATTTTACAGGACTCTTTGGGAGGTCAGACAAAGACGTGTATTATCGCCACGGTTTCACCAACCGCAGCATCCTCTGAGGAGACGGCAAATACACTCGAATATGCGAGCACCGCAATGAGCATACAGAATAAGCCTCGTGTTAACCAGGCAGTCAGCAAGAAAACTCTCATTACGGAATATGTTAATGAAATACAATGGCTCAGGAGGGACTTAGAGGCGGCAAGAAACAGTTCCGGAATTTACGTGGATAAGAATAACTTTGAACACCTAGTGAAGGAAAATGAAAGCAGACGTGTGCGAATAGATGAGCTTCAGCTTCTTCTGAACGGGCGAGAGCAAACGTTGGCAAGGACTCGTAACGAAAACGGCATACTAGAAAAGAAGCTCAAGGAGAAAGATGACACGCTGACCCAAATGGTATCAGAAAAACACGAACAAGAATCAATTTTGAAGAAGGCACTCTCAGCAAAGGATGAGGAGTTGAAACACCAAATTCAGCTGAAGGAAAGATATGCAAATTCTGGGGCCTCCGTCAAGATTTTTGCTGTACGCTTGCAACAGGCTCTACAGGAATCATTGCAGGTCATTGATAAGTTTCGCAGCAAATTAGTGAGTTGTAGAGCCAACATGCATGAACAAGAAGTCATGACTTTGTCTTCTACTGAAAATGTGACCCTTTCACTCAAACAGATGAAAAGTAGTATTGGGGATGTTAACAGTCTAGCAGAGCAGCATTTGGGAAATACTGTGGAAAAGCAGATTAGAATTTTATCTGAACGAGGAAAATCTGGACTGAATACTTTGCTTAATGACGTTGGCAGCATTTCAACGGTGTTCCATAGGGAATTTTCAAGAATTGATGACGATTTGGAAACGACAAGGCAAGAAAATAATCAGATTGTTCAGAAATATATTAGTGACGCAGTGGTAGAATTTAGTGATGCCAGCTCTGTTAGTATATCAAACCTAAACGAGAACATCTTAAGTTCCTACGGCCTCCGCAGAAAAGAGTTTTCTAAGGGTCTAGAAGATTTGCAGGAAGGACTGGCTCGTTATCTCTGTGATAACGACACTTACTTGTCAGAACTGCAATCACAAGTATTAGTTCAAACTAAAAGGATAGCAGAAATAGAGGCGAAAATACAACAAGCCAAATGGGAATTCGAAAAGTTGAACGAAGAGGCTCTGAAAAATGTAAGTAGAGCAATCTCACAACAAAGGGAGCACCAGGATGAAGCTATGACAATGTTCATTGAACAGGTAATGAAACTAGCCGGAAATTTTCGCCAGAGCAGTGTGAAATGTTCAGATACACTTGGAAGTAAGATTCATGATACAGCTTCTAAACTGATAACAAACGATAATAGAACACTGGAATCAATAATCAACGGTATTGACACTTTCAGCACCTCCCAGAAAGACATAGATACATCGGTGCAGAAATGCATTACAAATTTAACATCTAAGGGGAATGATATTCAGGCGCTGGGAGATACGATTTCCAAGAATATTGGAAGCACGTTGAAAAAGGTGGATAAGAGCGTTTCGAATCAGCTAAATGCAACGTGCTGTGATCTGACAGAGAATCTTCAAGTGATTACCAACAGTATAGGACAGATTACAGGAGCGACCGAAGAAAATCATAAAGAAAGCAAGAGGAAGTTGCAGAGCTTAAGTACCCTAATAAATGCGAAAGTTGACGATACCCAGGGTTACATTGAAAGACTGCTGAATGATTTGACAGACGAAGAAGCACTACTCTTGAAATATGTGACCAATGCAAAATACGATGTGAGGAAGAAGGCAGACAATGCGGAAACAGAAGTATTGAAAGTTCAGAAAATACTTGAGGAAGTACAAACTGAACAGAAGAAGTTGTCCGCTTCAAGTGATACATCGGTGCCCGAGTCCATGATGCTAGATGATGATCTCTTGGGGCATAAATTCAACGAAGTCTTTGCGGTAAACGTTGACAGTAAGAAGAGACCGTTAGATGTTGTGACTACCGATGATAACCGGCTTAAACGAATCAAGCAGGTTGGGAAGTCTTTGAGAGTGGATACCCCAGGGGAGAATGCTTACGGCGAAATTTTGGGACCAAAAAAGTACACATCTTTGCCTGAGCAGAAGTGGAACGAAGAATCAATAGATACTCTACAGAAGATGCGATGAGCCAGCCAGAAATTAATTATAGATCGAAAACGGTAATATGCATTTATGAGTTGTAGCGCTAAGTAGACAAAATCTACTAATGCACAGTGATGTTCAGGCGAAAGATTTTCTGCCCACTTGAAATACACGAATAGAAAAAAAAAGGAAGAGCCCTATGAAATATCGAAAGGATAGTTGCGATCTGCAGGCATTTAGCTTTCTAACAGAATTGCTGAATCTTGTTATGCCGTTAGAACTCTAGAAAGGGACGCTAGGGTGCTGGGTATTATAAAGGCTGAGGGGAAAAAACATCGTCTAATCAGAAACGGAGTTACTGGAGATTATTTATTTCAATAAGAGAGTTCGAAATCTGGATCTTTACACACTGCTTGACTCACATGGTAATATTTGTGCACCAAATTTATTTTCCAACGCCAGGTTTTTAGGGAAGCTAGAAAGTAAATGTACTTCGCGTTTTGAAAAATTTTCAACTTCCCCAATGAATTGAAGAATTTCTTCTTAGATCAACGGTATCGAATCAAATGATAAGTTTATCGTTTGCTTGATATTCTTCTTAATGATGAAAATCTTTACACAGACCTGTACTGATCTGCTTGCAGATTTGAGGAAAAAATTTCGCCTTTTTTCTGAATAGAAGAATTGAGAGGAGTAGAAAGTAAAAGTCGTAGAAATTATGCGGCTGGACGGATTCATCCTAGTAGGCTACCTAAATGTTCCAAGCATAATTTAGGCAGAAATTTGGCCTACTGGTAACTAGTAGTTTTAATGAATGATTAGTTGCCTGTGCTGAGGATGTGGCCCGGCTCCGAAACAATCATCCTATCCTGGACTATTCCACAGTAGAGAAATGCTTGGACATTTCAACAAGAAACCGAAACCTTACTTACACCCATGGCCATCTTAATTCGTTTCCCACCACCTCTACTCTCCTTTTTAAATGATAGTCTTAGTTCTAAACTAATTTATATAACAGATTAGAGAAAAAACAATATTCTTTTAAAGGAAAAAGAATTCAACCCTGCATTACTTAGCCGCTTATTTCTTAGCAGTCAATCTTCTAAGATAGAAAGCCAATTCATCGCCCTCCAAGATGTAACCGTCACATCTTCCGGATTGACCTGGTCTGGATGTGATAAGAGCATACAACTTACCGGAACCGAACTGAGCAGAAACGGCAGGCTCCATCTTGGAGCTACCAGCTCTGGCAGCCAACTTCTTTTGGACTTTCTTGGATCTCTTTGTTTCGGTGTCGGCACTGATCTTACCCTTCTTTCCTAGAACAAGGCCATAGTGGGACTCGTAATATTGCTTGAAAGGAGTAGCATCAATTTGAACAATGGCAGACTTGGTTAAAGTGTTAGTTCTGACCAATTCGTTATTAGATGGATGGTAAACCACGGCGGAAATTCTGGTCTTTCTAGAAACACCTTCGGATGGCCATGAGAAGTTACCGGTCTCAACTCTTAAAGCTCTGTACTTAAGATGACCACCTCTAACTCTAACAGTGTGGATCTTCTTGGCACCAATCTTGGTGCTGGCAGGCTGTCTTCCTAACTCAAACTTTCTCTTCTTTCTGAATTGAGCTCTCTTGGCACCGGTAGCGGCTCTTTTATGACGTGAATCACGAGAAATACCCATTTTCGACTACATACAATGTTAGTATAGAGCTCATACCTCAACAGAAGAGTATTCGGTTCAACATTATTTTCAGCTTGTGCAATAGGGATGGCATGTACGCAATTACTTCAAGAGCAATCTATATCCATCGACGAAAACTTCTCCCTTTCTTCCTATTGATTGTTTACTTCGATTCATTAATCTCCCACATATATGCTCTTCTTTTTTATGTATAAACTTACATTATCTTATCCTGTTTCCAAGTTCAATAACCGAAAAAGCCTTATTGAAGAACGTTCAGACGAGAGGAAGAAACACTTCTCACGATAAAAATTTTTCAACTCACTGAGCCCTCAGCTGAAAAAATTCAGCACTCGCATATTACTTTCACCGCCGTAGATTTGGAGTCGCAGATTGATAACCCTCTAATACAACACGTGACTCCAGCGGGGCTGGATATACTTTGGAACAAGGGTAGAAGGAAGGTTCAGACGGAGCGTAAAAATACTTCTAACACATTAAGATACATCTGGTAACCATGTCATTACTCTGACTTAGAATGGAAACAACTTTCAATTGAAAACCGTCTCTTGAATACCGTTTCTTGGATACCCTCTCTGGGATACTAAACTACTCCTCAGGGATTTTCCATACAATCTTGAATTATCATGAATCCATTACCATTCGGTCATTGTAGAATGAAAGAAAATTCATGAAACGAAAATCTAAGAATTTGACATCAGTTGGAGGTCTAAGCTCTTATTCCATCGAATTTGTGCCACGTCGTTAGTTAAGCGCGCTTAATCGAATCTAGGTATTACATATACATAAGAAACGATATATATGTATATAGATACCAACATTGCCATAAATGTTCTACCTTTGAAGCATTTATCTTCACAAATAAGCGGAGCAGAGTGATTTGCGGCCATTTTCCAAGGATTAGCTTTCCTATACAGCCAGCTATATTATATGGGCATACCTCCACAATTCATCCAAGGTTTTTACCATTCAACCGTTTCTTTCGACATTTCATTCAACAATCTTTTATACTCCCATATGAAACAGAGACGTTTGTAGTTCAAATATTTTCCTGCATGCTTTTTTTTAAAAAGATCTCATAGCATTTCTTCTCTTGCTGAATACTACCCTCTCCGAGCGGCTCGAAATATTTCTGTAAACTTTTCACTTCACATATTTTTCCTACGCCATCAGTAATCAAATTAGTCAAGCATGCAGGCCTCTATTTATGATCAGATAGAAATCGAAGATTGCACTTTCGATGCAGATCAACAAATTTTCACCTATCCTTGCCCATGTGGGGACAGATTTCAAATTTCCCTAGGTGACATGCAGGAAGGTGAGAATATAGCAGTCTGCCCTTCGTGCTCTTTGATGATAGAGGTGATTTTTGAGCCAGAGGACCTCGAACCATACCTAGATGAAATTCAATAAGAGCACTACTCTTAATAGCTTTAATCGCTCGCTTACGATTACGCATTTATAGACGCTATATACTTTAAAATAAAGATGAATGCGCTCATAACATCATGGGTCCCAGAATTAGTTTTAGTTAGTTGTAGATTTCAGAATTAATCCGATGAATACGGCCAGCATGAGTACCATAAATTTGAATACCATATTGGAGGATTTGATTTGTTCAGGGGCAGCAGCAAGCTGTTGTGCTCTAATCCTATCTTCCGGGTCGGAAATCTTATCCAGAGTCGTGGGAACTTCCCTATTGATTTTATTACTTGTCTCTGCAGTTGGTACGGCGGTGGTTCTCCTTCTCTCTTCATCTGCCTCTTTTTGGATATCTTTTAAGTTCTGTTCACAAAGGTCGGGAAAGTTTTCTCTAAACGCTGGGTTAGAGTACAGGTTGAAAGATTTAGATTTCTTTGCCAGCTGTCTTTTGGTTGAATCAGGAGTTTCGATCGATCCTGTTGTTATTTCCGTGCCGGTCATGAATGATAGTAGACCGTTGATAATCGTTGATACAGACCATGAAGGATTCCATAGTTCCTCATGAAAATCACTCATAGACAAACAAATACGCTGATTCACCTCGAACCGTCCCGAAGGCGTACACATTTTAATTCTAGGAGGTTTGAAAGGATATTCTGAAGGAAATGTTACTCTTCCATGATATTGTCCTCCTTCATATGGTGTACCGGGAGGTCCAGTTATAACATAATGCCAGTCTAAAATGTTAGATTCAGACGGTCTAGCTATTATGAATGGAGGAGGATTTTCTTTTATCTGTTTATACTCTTTGGTGAGACGCTTGTATGCAGGTTTTGACATTAATCTATATGATTATCTAATATTTGGAGAATGACTAAATACGATAAGATTTGTGGGTGCGCACTGCACCTCTTAACTGCATGTTGTTCACATCCTTACATCAGAACATTTGGGAGGCCTTAAAAATTCGAGAAATTTAAGCTGACACCTGATACGGTACAAGCTATCCGAAAAGAGCGGGGGGAGAGAGAGAGAGAAAAAAAAGAAAGAAACATAGCTATAATATATTGGAAACATCAAAACATAGAATTTGATAGGTAGACTTACTAAAGGGAATGTAATATGTCAACGTAATTTTCCGTAGGAAATTTTGTTTCTGATGAGAATTTGACGACAGTCAACGCAGGCATCGTAGACCCTTCAATTTTTATTTGGTTAAGCTCAATTTCTGAGTGAAGTACTTTCCAGCAGCCTAAAGGATAAAAAAATAAATTTTATGACATGCAATAAATGAAGTTTATCCAAAGAGATCCCTAAAAATATGTTGATGAAACTAACTCCAGTTTACCCGCAAATATCGGATATATTGATAAAAATATATAGGAAACGACAATAGCGGGTTTGAGTGGACAAGCGATCGGCAAATAAGCAGTGACGACAATCTTCAGGGTTGTAGACAATCGGTAACCAAGTCTAGTGATTGTACAGTAACAATAATTTGCGGCTAAACTAGGGAAAAATAGGGAGAAATGATTAACGCTTATCGGTTCCAGGTTACAGATTAATCGCTGTAATATCGCGACAGTGAAGACTGTAATTCGAAACCAATCTATCGACCGCTTTATAAAAATATTAGGGAAAAGAGACCTCAGAGCGGTTCAGAAGTACATGTACAAGAAAAAAAAAAGTCAAACTTATTTTTACTTGATGGATCATGTCTCATTCGTTTCTTGAAAAGAACAGGGGGAGAATATTATAATCACCATCTTTTTGCACTACTAAGAAGAAGGTAAACGTGTGTAATGCTCAAGGGAGTCATTTCATTTTTCATTTTTTTGTTTGAATTGGTCATCACATGTCGGATATCCAAACATTTCCTGCTGGCCGCTTTGTACTTCTTCTGGTCATTTTTGCTTGACCCATTCTCTAATTTCACACAGGTCTGCTCTCCTGATCCTCACTTTTTAAAAATTTTTTTTTTATCAGGAAATTCAGCTTCATTATTTTTTACTCCACCGTACAATCAGACAGCTATCAATGTCACTTCGATATTCAAAGAACTCCATCAAACTCCTTTCAGGTAACTCCCATCCGGAGCTTGCCAAAATGATATCTGAGAGAATAAACGTGCCAATCTCGGATCTTAAAGCTCTCGAGTTAGCTAATAATGAAGAGGCCATCTTAGTTGGTGAATCCATCAGAGACGAGGACGTCTATATCATTCAAACCGGATGTGGGGGTGCCGAGAAATTGAATGATTATGTCATGGAGTTGCTTTTGATGATCCATGCTGCCAGAACCGCCTCAGCTAGAAGAATCACCGCCATTATACCTAACTTTCCTTACGCGAGACAAGACCGTAAAGATAAAAGTAGAGTGCCAATCAGTGCAAAGCTGATGGCCAACTTGCTGACTACTGCTGGCTGCGACCATATTATCACGATGGATCTTCATGCCTCGCAGATTCAAGGTTTTTTCAACATTCCGGTCGATAATCTTTATGCAGAACCAAACGTACTAAGATACATCAAGGAACACTACAAGAAGCTTGATGAAGTGATTCTTGTTTCTCCAGATGCTGGTGGTGCAAAAAGGGTGGCTTCATTGGCTGACAAGCTTGATATCAACTTTGCTTTAATTCATAAAGAGAGGGCCAAAGCCAACGAGGTCAGTCGAATGGTGCTTGTCGGTGATGTTACCGATAAGACATGCATCTTGGTCGATGATATGGCCGATACTTGTGGAACATTATGTAAGGCATCGGATCTTTTGCTTGAAAGGGGTGCCAAGGACGTTGTGGCTATTGTCACTCACGGTATTTTCAGCGGTAATGCTCTCAACAAGTTAAATCAGGGCTCTTTGAAGAAAATCGTGTGCACGAACTCGATGCCTCTATCAAACTTCAAGGAACTATGCTCCAAACTCGAGGTGATAGACATCAGCGGCACTCTGGCTGAGGCTGTCAGAAGATTGCACAACGGTGAGTCCGTTTCGTACTTATTCAACACAGCCATTATTTAAATACAAATTCGCATCGATAGAATAATCATAAATTAAAACGGATACTCGCTGTAGCAATGTACTGCCTACATCATTTTTTATTGCCATACAACACTAAAGCATGAAGAATATGTTACTAAATATACAGAAAAGTAAACAGCGCTGTCATCAAATTTGACAATATTGTCTGGCGGCCCCCTAACATCAAGTAGGACTAAAATCGGTTATACAAAAACTCAAATAAGATAAACGGAGGATGGAAAAAAAAGCAATAGAGAAGAAAATAAAATAGGAAATCTAAAATTCCTATAGTGCATAGTAACAGAAGAACTAAAAAAAAAAAAAAAAAATCAGAAGAAAAAAAACAAAAACGGTAGGGAAAAGTAAAGCAATACACGAGAAAGTTTCGAGAATTTATGATGCAGCTGCAACAATTTAATATTAGCTTGAATCCACTTTCCCCATCTAAGGATTACCGCTTGAATTTGGCGAACCATCACCTAGAATGATTCTTTGCATCCTCAGTCGCTGATTGAATCTGCTGTTTTTGTTCTCGTGAACCAACCTTTCGTGTCTCCGAAGGGAGTCTTTTCTTTTAAACATTCTGCCACAACCCTTATAGGTGCAAATGTTCATTTTCTGGACGCCGCTGGACTTGGCATTAGGTGTAGACATTATCCGAGCACCAGGAAGCGAAGTAACAGTAGCGCCGCTGCTATTATTTGCAACAACGCTGGCACTAAAATCAGTAGGCTTCTGCTGATATCTGATTAAATTGAAACGATCCAAATGCTGAACAAAAACTTCTATGTTAGGAAATATTTCGTTGCAGTGGGAACATTTGTAATCACCATACTTCTTTCTCTTTCTGGTTTTAAGCAGCTTCAGTATCACAGGATCACGAAAGTCAATACCGCTCGCTGTCAAACTAATTTCTGAACTTGATTGCTGAGTTGGCGGTGGAGTAGTTTGCCTCTCTGCTGCAGGCCCGGTTACAGAACCAGGAACCGTGTCAGTCGACATTGTAGGAGCATTAGAGGCAACAGTTGCTGGGGCAGAGAAGGCAGGAGTATCTTGAACGGCATTGAAAGGAGTAGTAGTGGAGTTATTCGATTCGTTCGCTAGTGCTGCAGAAGATGAATTTTCGGCCGACAGAGTATTGTAGTAGTTGTAGTATGGATTGTAATTGTAGTAATTGAAGCTCAGTGAAGAGGAACTTGAAGTTGGGTTTAGGTTGTAATCTGGGTAGGAAGAGCCTGCTATCCGTGAAAACGACTGCTTTCCGCGCTTCTGGTCATTATTCGCCAGTATCGAGTTGGCGGTCGAGCCAACAGCGCCATCGTTATTCCAGGGCACCGTATAATTGAGGTTTAGCGGGTTCAGCTGTGAAAAGTAGCCCAACTGCTGTTGCTGCTGCTGCTGCTGAGAAGAGCTATAGACAAACATATCACTGTTTCCAAAGCTAGGGTCAGAGGCAACAGAGAGGCTATTGTATGGGTAGTAATACTGTTGCTGCTGAGTAGACGGCTGCTGCTCATAAAGGTCCTGTGGAATGTCGGGGTAGAGCATGTTGAAAGACTGCTGTGGAGTAAACATGGAATACTTCATCTGGTCTGCAGTGGTTTTGGAGTCTTTTGGATTCTGAGATTTACTCTGATCAGAATGTTCAGAATCAGGGGCGTTGACACTTTTTCCGGGGTTCAAATCAGAAGGCTTGGGAGCAGATGATGACGTTTTTGCAGACGAAGCCGCAGCGGCAACAGCGACAGCTGCAGCAGCAGCAGTAGAGGAGGCTGCAGAGGAGGGACCATTGGATGCACCGGGTGCTCCTATGGCGGCACTCATTTTTGTCAATTAATGGCTGGAGTGTGATGAAAAGAATGGAAGGAATGACGGTGAAAAAACCGATCTATAAGAGAATTTTGTAAACAGTTTATTGAAGATCAGAAGACAACTTAAGAAGAAAAGTCAGGAGTGAAATGTCTGGTCAAAGAATCCTTCCTGCTAAACAGTGTTGGTCGCTTTGAGTTTCACCCTTTTCCGGGAGATGCCACCAGTTTTTTTTCTTTTATAACGGTGTACTGTTACTACTGTTAGTGTCTCTGGATTCTAATTGGGTGCTTTCTCTCTTGTACTCTATACTGGATGCGGGCGAGCCAGTTGGAAGAGTTTTCTTGTGGTGGACACAAAAGAGAAATCCGGAAGCAAAGGAAGAATCAAGACAATGACAACGAATGCCGGAGACAAATGCAGGTCAGCGATTCAGAATTGTAAGTCTGAAGAAGCAAAGAAGATCGGGTAATCCGAAAAGAAGAGGAATTAGTTGAATAACGGAAATTTAAAATTTGGTGAGAAAGGCTAAGTCCAAAGGGGGAGAGAGGAGACAAGCCAAAATTGAAAGTGAGCGAGCGACAGAGTAAAGAAAAAAAAAAAGGAAAAGTATGCGCTTCCGTTTTCGATGTTTTGTTTTATTTTTTTTTTTTTTTTTTTTTTTTTCCCAATTTTCTGGCATTAAAATGATAACGAACGAGGAAAAGCGAAGCAAGTGTACTGGAACAACACAGTGCGCGGAGGTGGTACTGCGCGGTATACTTTCGGTGAGTGCGAAGTAAGACATGCTGCAAAAGCAAGCAAAAGAAAAAAAAAACGTTCGGTGCGATTTATCAGGAGTGTCCGTGGCCATTAAGGTGATTAACTGACTACAAGCAAGGCTTGACAAAAAGAAGTACTGGAGAAAGAGAGATACCAATCGAGAAAAACAACCAACGCTTGCGGAGAAAGTGGCAATTGGCAACGAGAAAAGTGAATGCATTTGGCGTCCTCATCGGTTGGACAGTAGTAGTATTAGAAAACTGATCTTTAGGTTGCGAATGCCGCTAACAGAGCTGTATCCATAGCGAAACAACTAAATCGCTATCGAGGAGCATGGAAAAAGATATTATTGCTGCAAGTGTATTGCACCGAGGACTAGCCTGGTACATACCCTACCCTTTCTATCAGATCTCGGCAGCAAAATAACAATTTTTAGTTTATCCGCCAGGCTCTCACAGGCAGTGCGGTGGCGGTGTTTTCCCCCCCGGTGGCCCACGCCGAACAACCGTGTGTCTCCTTTTTTTTTTTTTTTTTTTTTTTTTTTTCTCTGGGATTGTATAGAGAGGTTTCCTAATCAGGCTGCGGCAAGTTTCCGGGTCTTGGTATCAGTACTGCAGGTGGCATGAGCGGATTGGGCCCAGAATTCCTACTATCCCAAGACATTTAGCCCAATTTCTATTTTGGGCTATCGCCGATCCAAAGAAGATTAATTTTTCTTCCTGCTGTTTACGTAGAGGACTACCTTTCTTGTACGATTACCCGCCAAACAATCTGAACAAGGTTGCTTCCTACTACCCCTATAGGTACCTATATGTACGTGCTCTTAGGACGGATTTCATTCGATATACAATTGGCCGTTTCTCAGATCACATACCGACGTCATACCAGAACCTTCAAGCTTTCCAGAATCCTCTTTTTATCCAATCTCCCCTGATTTTCCTTTTCCTGAATAAATGTGGCATTAGCTCTTTCTTTGGCTCTCATTCTTATCTCAAGCTATTGTTTGTTCTTTTCTCGCACCAAAATTTCTTGGTTTAAATTTCGCTGACTAAGGATGGCTCGCCGAATCGGCCAACTTTCTCCACCGCTGTGCCAGCGACGGATTCTGCTGGCAACCAATTCCTATTTGATAGAATCGAAACAGTGTGGCCATGGCTTTTGCATTGCCGTAGCTGGCGGCTTTTTCGGCGTATCCAAAAGCTTGCCTGTACATCCTTCTATCGTAGTAGTATGAACATAAAGCCATCATTCCCTCACTGTCTCCAAGTTCTGCTAGTTGGTCTGCAGACTTATCGTTTCCCAACATAGATGCTTGCAGTAGTAATCTTTTGGCATAGACTACGTCCTGGAGTACAACATCCTTATATCCCTTTAGGTATATCAGAGCCAATTGGAGTAGCGATTCAGAAGTCTCAGGGGTGGCCATTCTGCCAGCCCTCTCAAGCCAATCGAACCCAAATTTCTTGGTGCTGTCGTCCTTTGGAAATCCCAATAGCCCATAGAACATAAAATATCCATACTCCATCATTGCCTTAGGATGCTTATTCAGGGCAGCGATCATCAAATAGGTCCTTGCCTTTCCAGAATCCGCCCTCTGACCTTTACCTTTCGTATAAAAGAGCGAAGCTCTGTATGCACCCTGAGCATTTTTGTTCTTTGCTGCCATTTCATAATAGTACAATGCCTTTTTCCAGTTCTTTATACCTCTGTCGAATAGTCCCGACTCGTAGCATTCTCCCATGAGGCACTGAGCTTCGGCATGGCCAGACTTGGCCGATTTTTTAAGGTAGTAGAATGCCTCTTCGGCGTAGCGCACTTTCCTCTGTATGTCTTTGGTTTCCCTAGCTATACTGATCATCCACAGCGAGAATTTGTACTGCATCTCCGCATTATGACTTTTCTTTACAACCAGTGCGTACTGGGCTATAGTATTTCCGTGTGGGACATTTATATTCTTGACCAAAGATGCAAAGGACGTCTGGGATGGTGAAGTGAATTTCAGTTCTTGAGGGGCCGACTGGGACCTGGAATGAGAAGGGTGTGCTGGGATAGAACCGTGAGAACAGGTAGCCAGCCTTGGCAGAGATCTCGACTGTCTGTGCAGTTGCTCCTGGGAGGCATGAGAACTAGCCCAATCACGAGATATCCTAGACCCTGAAGAGAGGCTTGGGGTTGGATCGTTCACAGTCCGTGAACACGAGTCCTGCTCTTCGGGAGCTTCGATATGCGGTAAGGAAGGCCTTGGTAGCGACGGAAAAGGAGTGGATTCCGAGCCACTTTCTCGCGAGACTGTGTAGCAAGAAGACTCGGGATTAAGGGTCCAGGAGCTGGAGGTCTCATAGCAAGGATCGATACCTGCCTTATAATCCTCATAGGTGCTGGGAACAAATTCGGCGCTGCCATAGATATTTTTGGGTGTTGCGGCGTCGTGGCAGGAGCCCGGTGTTGAGGGTGAGTGGTGGCTGGCTTTGTAGTCGGTTAATGGAAGCTGATTCAGGGCCTCGCAAGGTATATCAAATGGATCGTTGGACAACACAAGGCCATCGATCCA
This sequence comes from Allodekkera sacchari, assembly GCA_030565225.1. Taxonomy (NCBI): domain Eukaryota; kingdom Fungi; phylum Ascomycota; class Pichiomycetes; order Pichiales; family Pichiaceae; genus Allodekkera; species Allodekkera sacchari. Next base: position 59,496 of record JAJMBG010000031.1, read on the forward strand.
ATTGGGCGTGTTCTGCAGGCAAGAATGAATTTTAGAAGAAGGCATCGATGCAAAAGTATTGGTGTGAAAGAGGCGATCGTACTCTTGTAAGGCAGTAGCAAGGTCGGAGAAGCTTGCATTTTTCATCTTCACCGTGGGGTTGGGGGCGACAATTGAGGTTCCTTTTAAAGGCGAATGACTCTGAGTTACGAGTACTGTTAATGGATGCTCTTTTTGAGTGGAAGCTGACCAAAAGTGTAGAGGCAGCAAGTGGATGTCATGTAAGCGACGGGAGCACAGGGCTTAGCAAGCGCCGGATCATTTTATCATCCTTTATTTTATCTTGTTTTTGGGCGCGGTGCGCGCAGGGCTGCCCGGTTATCAGAACCTTAGATTCTCAATCGGCAGCAGATAATCGACCCGCACGCAGGACACAGACAGAAACCACCAGGAAATAGGGGGCATGAAGACAGACGGCAGGACACAGAAGTTAGATTAGAAATTGCTTTGCAGCCTTCTTGACTGTTTCTGCAACAGTTTGTGTAAGTGTGCTAAGGAGTATTGCGGGCGTAGAGCCCCATGTTGGCCGTCGGACTCTTTAAAACCCTTCTCCCGTCTTTACATCTACCTGTGCTTTTTTCCCAACGGCACACCTGCTTCTTCATGTTTTTTTTTTTTTTATCTCTCGCAGCATCTTCTTAACCCAGTTTACATTACATTTGCTTGGGGTCTGAGCCTCGATCTGGGAAATGCCATGCAAATCGTTTTCCCAACAGTCTTTGGTTTCCTCCCCCACGACAACCGCTCCCGCCGTTCCAGCATCTATTTTTATCCACGCATCCAAAAAAACTGTACGCAGACCCGCATCCAACTCCACAATCACATCCACATCCACAATCACATCCACATCCACAATCACATCCACATCCACAATCACATCCACATCCACAATCACATCCACATCCACAATCACATCCACATCCACAATCACATCCACATCCACAATCACATCCACCTCCACAATCACATCCACATCTGTATCCATATCCGCCCACGACCATGATGTCCACCGCTTCTGCGCCTCAGGCTACAACTGACCTCACTCCCCCACCGCGCTACGATCGATCTCCGGCATTCCCCTCTCGGGGTATAGTGGTGAAAAATTTCCGTCCCCAAGAAATTCTCTTGCCAGAGACACTTGTACTCTAAATTGCGTTTTGCTGAGCAGGATTTCTGCTTTCTAGCTGTATTTTTTATTTATTTATTTTTTTTTTGCGTGCTTTTGTCTCCATATTCTCCCGCCGTATATACTCCTACTAGCTATAGATGTTCAAAAAGTGGAGGTCCGACAAGTCTGCGAAGAACCCCCTTCAGCGGTCCTCGGAGAGAAAGCCGTCCAGTGGTTCTAACCACATCCAGCGTCAGACTCCCAAGCCACAGATTTCGTCGTCTGCCAAACGTTCGTCCTCTATTTCCTCCTCGAAGCAGTCTGTAAAAGGCTCCTCCCAGAAACAATCCTGTGCCCTTGGCTCGCTCTCGAACGAGCCAACCGTCAACTCATCGCTCTCGCACACAGAGCCTATCTCCGCCAACTCTGTTATCAATTGCTGCAAAACGACCACAGCAGGCTCCTCAGCTCACACCGACGCTTCATCGCCACAGGACAACTCGTTCCTTGCGTCTCACCCAGCCGAGTACTTTGCCTACTTCGACGCAGAAGAGCTCAACTCCGCGTTTGAGTATAAACCAGTCTGCAACGATCCAAACCTGCCTTACGGCGATGGTTCGAACAAGATCTTTGGCATGGAGAATTTTGGTTACACATGCTACATAGCATCTGTTCTGCAGGTGCTCTTCCACACGGAACCTTTCCGGAAGGCTATTCTTTCGTTTCCTCCAAGAGACCCCGACTCTCCCAGAAAGCGTAAACTTCGAGTTACCGGCAACCAGTTGCATGGGTTCTGTCTAGCATTGGCGCAGGAAATAGAGAAACACCAGCAAATGCACAATTTTACCCAATCTGGGCAGCAACAGCAGCAACAGCAGCAACAACAGCAGAACATTGCTCAAAGCGGGTCTTCTACGAAGATGAGAAGCTTTTTCAAACTTTCCTCATCGTCCACCTCGTCTACGTCCGCACTACCAACTCCTCTTCCCTCAGAGAATGCTGAACAGGGATCTCAGCGGTTTTTGCTAAAGGATGGTACCACACTCATTATCAACAATAGCGGCGGATTGTTTGAGACTCACTTGCAACACAATAACTCCAGCGGGAGTACGAATAGCACCCATGGCGGCTCATCCAGTAGCTCAATATGTGATACCGGATTCGTTGAGGATTCCCAGCTTGAGAAATCGCTCACTTTAGAATATCCGGAATTCAAAAACCTCCAAGTGCGGTATGCACTCAATTCACAGAAGACATTGACTGTGGTCGGGGTGGTCAATGACCGAACAGCCACACAAGAACAACGCAAGCGCCAGGCCCTTCTGAAGGGGCCTATAATTAATTTGGATCAATCATTTAATGACGACTACGGTATGCCGTCTAGTCTATTTACATGCTTGAAAGATGCCTTCGAATCCATGGTCGAAAGCAGCTCCAAGATAGGAATTCTCTCCCCTTTTAATTTTGTCGAAGTTGTGAAGAGGGAAAATGAAATGTTCCGAAGTTCTATGCATCAGGATGCACATGAGTTTTTAAACTTCTTGGTTAATAACGTACTAGAGACCATCTCAGCGTACGAAAAGGATCACCCAACAGACAAATGCCAACTGGATGAGCTTTTCGAGGGTCAGCTAACCAGTGAAACAAAATGCCTTACGTGTGAGAGTGTTTCAACCAGGGATGAAAAGTTCATGGATCTCTCCATTAACCTTCGTCAGGATACTTCGATCACCAACTGCTTGAAGATGTTTTCTGAGAGCGAGATGCTAACGGGAAACAATAAATTCTTCTGCGAATGTTGCCATTCGTTACAGGAAGCTGCAAAGACCATCAAGCTAAAGAAGTTACCCCGAATCTTGACATTTCATTTAAAGAGATTCAAGTACTCCGAAGAGTTGGGAAGAATGTTCAAACTTTTCTATCGGGTGGAATATCCCAAGACTTTAAGAATATTCAATACCACAGATGACACCGACCAGCCAGACAAGCTATACGAGCTTTCCGCTGTTATCGTACATATTGGCGGGGGACCATACCATGGACATTATGTGTCTGTAATCAAAACAGAAAAGTATGGGTGGCTTCTTTTTGATGATGAAACTGTCGAAAGCGTTGACGAAAATTACGTGCTCAGGTTCTTTGGCGATGGTCCTGGCCTATCTGCAGCGTATTTGCTATTCTATAAGACAGTTGAAAATGAAGAGGAGTTCCGAGACCGTATGTTATATAATGGTATGAGCGATTCCTACTATGATGGACGGATATATTCTGATGGTTGTGACGTTGGATCAGACAATGAAGAAGATGTAACAGCCAATACAACGAAGAAGACCTCAGCCGATCGTCAAACGTTAAACTCTCATGGCTCCAACAACGAGTCGAAGGAGAAGAAATGGAACCGGATGACTTTTGGTTTTAAAAAGAAATAAATAGATGACACGATAATAAAAATAGACACGACAAACGTGGATGTGTAGAATGACTAGGCCTTTTTTTGAAGACCCAACACTAGTACGTGGGCCTTTTTTGGAATCCAAACTAAAATACTACTCGAATTCTGCAACTGCTTTGGTTTCGGGAACTTCACTTACCATTCATTTACTCCCGACATTTAAGCTTAAATAACTCGAGGCTGTGCACGGCTTGCACGTTCCTACTTTTGCCGGGTTTGTGTTGGCATTAGAAGAACACACAACCGACTTCATGAGCTCCGTTGGACAGCTTTGTTTAAGATATTATCATAGACAAAGTCTCAGCTCTATTATACCGCCTCATTCTCTGTTGTGATTAATTTACTTAGTCCACATCTAGATGACGCTGCCAATGAGCATATACGCTTATAGGAGATGGATCCTTTGTATGATGATTTTCACGGCCGTTGCCAGTGCTGCTGGAATGAAGATGGATTCACCCGCCGATGATGCTGCCGATCAATTGGCGTCTCTCAAGAAAGACTCATTTTCTAGAGGGCTTCACTGGTGCATCTCACTTATGTTACTTGTGCTACTTCCATCAGCTGCGGCCTGTTATGCCATAGCGGACAAGTATGTCACTGCGCTAGCTCTCCACTTTGTCTGCGGTGGCTATGCTGTAATTGAGGCAGCAATTCTCCGATTTCCAGATCCTTCGGGACACGAGAATCGAACATCGAGAGGAACAGCATGGTTTCTCGCATTTCTATACGGATTCGGAGTCGTCTGCGGCGGTCTCTGCCAAGGAACGTCAATGATATTTCAGCGGTTGAAAGAATCCAAAATGGGAAGGACGAGTGCCAGAATTGCTCCTATAACATATAAAGTTTTGTCTGTACTGTTGACTTTATGCGGCTTCATCAAGGCAGCAATGAACGTGGTTGCGCTACTTGGCTTCTGTTACGATGACCATACCGGACAGTGTAATGCTCACGGCATCATGGGAATGGCATTCATTGTGTACGGTGTTTTCATGGCTACAATGTTAGTGATCCCATGGCTCAGAATGTCGAGACATAAGAATTCGCCAGAGTTTTATGACTCCCTTGTCATCTTGCTTTGGGGAATCGTCAACACCTTCACCGAGCATCGTCCTTGGGAGCCATGGTCGCATGGAGACTATCAGCACACAAGTATGGGAATCATCTTTTGGGCATGTGGAATGCTTGGTATGTTTCTATCAAGGGGAGGCAGAAGATCGTATATGCCTGCTCTGACCCTAATATTCATAGGTTACGCCATGTCAGAACACGTTCAACTACTCATAATGTCTACAAAGGTGCACGCATTCTTTGGCTATGTGCTATTGCTAGGTGGCCTCTGTAGAATCATGGAGATCAGCTTTGTTCTTGATGATCAAAGGGCAGCCCCAGGTGGAGTAATAAAGTCCTTCCAATATCTTCCATCCTTTGCTCTTATTCTTGCTGGTGTACTATTTATGGGTGCTAACGAAGAGCAGATGCAGTTGATTGTCAATATGGAGGCGGACCACTCAGCATATATTCTGGTCATCTCCAGTGCTGCTTGCTTGATCCAGCTCTGGTATTTGTGCCTGCTGGAGCTTTATTTGCATTTACATCGCCAAACAACTGCCAACTACCAGCAGATTGACGTGGAACAAACACAAGACAACGTGGAGCTCAGTAGTCTGTCTGACTCCGATGCTTCAAATGACTCTGAGATCTTCAACCAGTAGGACATGAAGTATTAAACGATATCTGGGGAATGAATTAGATCTGAAAAGCAACTGATATGAGTATTGTAATATGTTGCGGAATTGATGAAAAAAAACCCCAGGTTAAACACATACCACTGAAGAGAGTTAAACCGGACTTTGTGTCGATGATCAAGGGTCTAGAATCAGAATTCATCACAAAAGGTATAAAGAAAATAGTATGAGTTATCCCCAACGACTAGTCATCTGTATTATACTGAATGGAAAGATCAGAACAGGCGCTTACACTTGACTTGCCAGAATTCGAAGGAAATTTTAAGCAAAAAAGTTCTGTAATACTCTTATAAACATTATTTGTAGTTATTATTAGAGGCCAGATTAAATTCTTCACTAGTTAGAGCAGCTACAGTTTCTTTCCTTCGTAGTCCCAGGAACTGCCCCTGCGCAATTGGTTTCCCTATACAGCTTTGCGCGGCGCTATTTTTTTTTTTTTTGGTGGAGCTAATCAGGAACGGAGATTTTGTCATTTTTTTTTTTTTTTTGCTCTCAATCATTACTAAGCTCCTAGAGTTAAACGGTTTATTTGCTTATATCTTTCTTTGAAGATGAGTGCTATACTTTCATCAGATGATCTAAACGACTTCATAACACCAGGAGTGGCTTGTATTAAGCCCACAGATGGTTCCTCTAACGACAAATCTCAAGCGCCAGTTTCTTTAGAGATAGAGATCGACTCCAATGGCAATGCCATGGAGGTGGCACAGAAAAGTACTCGAAAGCTACAGGCAGCGCAGATATCATTAGCAGATTGTCTAGCTTGCTCCGGTTGCATCACTTCGGCGGAGGAAGTGCTCATAGCACAACACTCTCATAAAGAATTACTTAAGGCTCTACAGACAAGAAGCTCCAATACTGTCTTTGTTGCTAGCATCAGTCATCAAACAAGGGCGTCTCTTTCTGGTGCACTTAGCGTTCCTGTTGATGAAGTCGACCGCATGTTGATTACGCTCTTCGTGAAACGACTGGGCTTCAAAAAAGTCGTTGGCACCAACTTTGCACGGAAACTTGTTCTTCAGGAGACCACGAGGGACATCATCACAAAAAAGCTAGGAGGCAAGTTTCGCAAACCGGTGCTATCATCAGTTTGTCCCGGTTGGGTTCTCTATGTCGAGAAAACACATCCTTTCATCATCCCCCAGCTGCAGAACATCAAGTCACCTCAGCAGGTCACAGGCTTGCTACTAAAAAGACTGACAGCAGAAGAATTAGGCATCGACAGAAGACTGGTTTATCACGTGTCTGTCATGCCATGCTTTGACAAGAAGCTAGAGGCGGCAAGGCCAGAAGAAGATTCTGAGGTTGACGTGGATTGTGTTATTACACCCAGAGAAGTCATTCAGCTGATGCAGGACGAAAACATTGATATTGACGAATTTCTAAGGGAGGTCAAACAGAATCCAATGAGTGTTGAAGAAATGTACAAGCAATATGCACCTGCTGGTATTCTTACCCCTGTGGGAAATTGGCTTAATGAGGAGGGATCGGCCTCGGGCGGATATGCGTGGAATTATTTACAAGAGTTAAGGCGATACCAAATAACTCAGAATGGGCTCGATGAGGAGGACTTAGAAATTCAGCTGATTGAAGGCAGAAATGCCGATATATATGAGCTCAAATTAGTAAATAACAAAACGCAAGAGGTGCTAGGTTCAAGTGCCGTGGTCAACGGCTTCAAAAATATTCAGAACCTGGTTAGAAAAATGAAACAGCCAGATTCAAAACAAATAGGTGCTGCAAGACATGTGATGGCTAGAAGAAGGATTCGGGAGTCACGTCATAGAGGCCAGCATCAGGAGAGAACAGAGGCTGCGGACCCAATGAAATGTGATCTCGTGGAGGTGATGGCATGTCCTTCGGGATGTATTAATGGAGGAGGACAGATTACGGGACCCACGGGCTACTATTCGGCCAAACAATGGGTAAAGGATATTGAGAAAATTTACAAGGAAATTCCTAAGAGTGATATAATAGACGATACTGATTTGGAGGAGTGGTTAGAGTACTGGTTGGTCAGCAACAATGTCAGCAGGACAAGACTACTTAGAACAAGCTTCCAGGAAGTAGAAAAGCCCCAAGATACTGCCACAATTGCACTGACCTCCACTTGGTGAGAAAATCAAATACGGCAATCGAGTTTATATGGGGATAAGAAAGCCACAGAGATTGCTTTAAATAAGGGATACATATTTTTCGCTAGACCTACGAAATCTCATTAGTTGAAGCTTAGATTAACGACCCATTTTGTTAACACATTACGATAGATTTGCATTTTCCAAGACTTATAACTCATATGTTGTATAGTATAGCAATTTATAGACCTCTGCATCGCCAGTACTTTTCTAGTTTTCGGTAACAATATATTCTCCGCTGCAAAGCGTTGCAATCACGTGCAAGTGTGGGATTATCGTTAAACTCCGGAAAATTTTTTCGTGCAAGCCAATGGCTGGCTGTGACACTTAGTAATGCGATCTCCGATACATAGAAGTCCGACAAATTGAGCCAGGGTCAGCTGGCCTGCTTAAGTGAGGGGCAGCAAAGGCAGAGAAAACTATTTTTGCCATGGAAATCAGAAGGAGACGTAATTCTAAAAATTAATGGAGTTCAGTGTCAACTACTCTACCAAAGACAATGTTTACTTGGTGGCTCACCACTCTAAAAACAGTCGGGTTTTCCCCTCCGCAATCGTAGATTTTCCGAAAACCCATAACAGAAAGACTGCGTAGATATACTGGGGTGCTTATGCTCCGGGCTGTAGACCGCAATGATATCTTTGATTAAATATTGTTGTACACAGTTGTAGACCAATTTTTCCCCTTAGTTAAAAGTCGACGCTACATTTTCTAAGCTTATTAATAATGATAATCAATTCTAGGTGCCGGTAGTTGCGGTCGTTTCTTTTTACGCCCAAGAATTCCTGAAATTTTTCTTTTATATTAAAGTCTTGAATTTCGGTGGTTGATTCTCGCCAGTTCACAGAATCATTTTTCCGTATATACACATCAGCTATTACTGCAATTGAGTTAATATTGGACATAGTACCATAAATAAGAATGAGCAAAGTTCAATTCAAGCAGAACACCGTGATTGTCGTCTTTGGTGCTTCCGGAGATTTGGCCAGTAAGAAGACATTCCCTGCACTTTTCGGACTATACAGAGAGAACTTCCTTTCCAACACTGTGCACATTCTTGGATATGCGAGATCTAAACTAGATGATAAACAGTTTCATGATAGGATCAGGACTCATTTCAAGGTTCCTGACGAAGCCGCAAGGCCTAAGGTGGATGAGTTCTTGTCGTTATGCCATTTCGTTTCCGGCCAGTACGACAATGATGAAGATTATGACAAGCTTTTGGAAGAGATAGAAAGGTTTGAGAAGTCCAGAAACGTTGAAACGCCTCATAGGTTATTTTACTTGGCGTTGCCACCGGTAGTGTTCCCAATCGTTGCACGTAAGGTGAAGGAACATTGTCATCCGGGCTCCAAAGGTCTTGCTCGACTAATTGTCGAAAAGCCATTTGGTCGGGATTTGAAAACTGCCAGGCAGTTGCAAGCTGATTTAGCTCCTATATGGACCGAGGAGGAACTTTTCAGAATAGATCATTATTTAGGAAAGGAGATGGTGAAGAATCTTATTCCTCTAAGATTCTCCAACTCGTTCCTCACTGCTTGCTGGAACAACCAGTACATTACATCAATCCAGATTTCGTTCAAAGAGCCTTTTGGAACAGAAGGTCGTGGAGGATACTTTGACTCGATAGGAATCATTCGTGATGTGATGCAGAATCATTTGTTCCAGGTGCTGACGCTTCTACTGATGGAACGGCCATACTCGGACGATGCAGAAGATATCAGAGATGAGAAAGTTAGAGTTTTGAAGAAGATAAAGCCTTTCGATAAGGATAATGTCTTGGTTGGCCAGTATACTAGGTCAGAAGATGGTACAAAGCCGGGTTATTTAGATGATAAAACTGTCAAACCAGGTTCCAAGTGCATCACATTTGCTGCAATGACAGTGGAGGTTTGTAATGAGCGTTGGGAAGGAGTCCCTATTATATTGAGAGCTGGCAAGGCATTAAATGAGGGAAAGGTCGAGATCAGAGTGCAGTTCAAGGAAACCAAGAACGGTATGTTCCACAATGTGACGAGAAACGAGTTGGTTATCAGAGTCCAGCCAGATGAGGCCTTATATATGAAAATGAATGCTAAGGTCCCTGGTGTTTCTAACAAGGTTGCTGTGACGGAATTGGACTTAACATACAAGAACAGATACCAAGACTTCTACATTCCAGAGGCATACGAGTCGTTAATAAGATACTGCTTGAACGATGACCATTCCAGTTTTGTCAGAGATGACGAGCTTGAAGTTAGCTGGAAGTTATTTACTCCTTTGTTGGAGTATTTGGAAAGCGAAGACGGTCCTACTCCTATTAAGTATCCATATGGCTCTAGAGGTCCAAAAGAATTGCACGACTATCTCAAGAGGAATGGCTATGTGCACCAAGCTAGGTCGGTGTACCAATGGCCAGTTACTACTCCAGAAATCTTGGAACAGAGTAAGATGTAATTACTGTGGCTTCCAGAGTTTTGACGAAAACACAAAAATGCCTCCGGACATTTCAGTTGGGGATAGATGGAGGTACTTTAAGTTATGGGATGCTTTATTTTCCCATTTTGGTTTAGGTACTGATTATTTGGTATGATGCTTGGACTTGTCTTTTTATATTTGTTTTATTTATGCTCCGAATGGTCCATGGAGTACCTTTTGACAGGGCTGGGTTTTACGTCGAAAAATAATATCAAAATAAACAGAGTAGAAAGGTTGTAATTTATGAATCTTGGACAGCGACTATTGAGGATGATGAAATCTTTGCTGTAGTGCTGGGCGCCTGCTAGAAACCCTTGTAGCTTCCTGAAACAACTTGCCATTTTTTACTGTAATATTCTTCTACAGATACCTTTTTAAACACGCTTATAAACTACCGTGCTCTATTGCCGATCACGTTTAGATCTTGATATCTTGTAACACATATAATCGAATTGACGTCTCCACATATCTCCCTTCCTATGACATCTCCATTCAACTCCTGTGCTTCACCGCGAGAAGAAATCACTCTGCAATTAGTCTCTCGTCTTGGCCATGCTCGCGGCTGAAGTTCTCGTTCGCGATAAAAAGTCACCAGAAGTCCCAGTGACACACGGTGAGTTTCATTTGATTCAGTAAACAAACGTCTTCAGTAAACACCTGTGCCGATTTAGAGTTTATGAACTAGTAAACTGCATCTAGATGAATTCCATTCAACCAACGTCTCCAAGAAGAGTCAAGGTATATACCTTAGAAGGGGATAAATGGGTTGATCGAGGAACTGGGTATTGTTCCGGTGAGGTAGATGGGGGCCCTCATTTTGTGGTCCGGAACGAAAGTGATTGCAACCAGACACTGCTTAAGGCAGAAATTAGTGGAAATACACAGTATCAACGTCAACAGGACACTCTAATTGTGTGGACTGACAAGGAAGGGAATGACTATGCATTGTCGTTCCAAGAGGCAGAAGGCTGCGCTTCTCTCTGCGATTTCTTGATCAGCATTCAACGTTCGGTGGAGCCCAACATTTCCCTAGTGGCTGTAATATCCAACGGAAGAGATGGTGAGATAACCGAGGTCATTGCAGGACCCGTTCCGGAGCCCATAATACCAAACGATAATAATTTAGCCGATGTGTTGGAGATGGTCACCCAAGGTAACAAATCCTCGAAATTCAAGTCCTCTCTGTTGGAATATATATATCACAAGTCGTACTTGACTACTCTCATCGAAATCTTCGAACGGATGGAGGAAAATCACAACTTGACCAATCTTTACTACCTATGTGACATTGTGAAAACGTTGATATTCTACAACGATTCTCAGATCTTGGAAACTTTTCTCGATGACGGCATAATAGATGGTATTGTTGGAATTCTAGAGTACGACCCGGAATTTCCAAATATGAAGACAAACAATAGAATATACCTCAGGGAACGAGTAAGAATGAAGGAATTGGTGCCGATAAAAGATCCTGCAATCAAACTGATTACGAAGAAGACATTACGGCTCCAGTTTTTGAAGGACATAGTACTAGCACGGTTTATTGATGATGCGACCTTCTCTTGCATTTCTACCATGATTCACTTGAATGAAGACAAAATTCTCAAATTCATCCAGAAAGATCCACATTTTCTAACCAATCTCTTCAATTTGTACCTGCCAACGCTAAACTATACAGTCGAAGAGAAGCGAGAAGGTATCAAATTGGTTCATCAGATCGTGTTTATTGCAAAGAAATCGCAGCCACTCTCAAGGTCCGAATTTTATAGAACTCTTATAGACAAGGGATTATTCCGTGCCGTCCAATTTGCTCTGAAAGATACTTCAGTCCATAGCAGGGCTTTGGCAACTGAAGCCATGGTAACAATTATAGAGTATGATGTGTTTCTTTTTAAGAGGAGGTCGGACTCCACGGACGAAGACTCAAGAAATGTCGACGAAACTTTACTAACGATATTGACCGATATATTGATTAATGAAACCAGTATGGGACTGAAAATCCAGGCCTTTGAGGCACTGAAGGTCATACTGGATCCCAACAATGGTCCGTCTACAGACTCTTTTGATTCATCGCCGTCCTCTGTTGATGATTCTAATCGTGATGATTTTGTGCATTGCTTTTACAAGAACTCAGCACTGAAACTGTTCGAACCATTGATGAAACTTGCTGACAGCAAGTCAGAAAAGCATGCTTGCTTGGGCAGGCTGCAAGTCCTTGATTATACAAATCTCTGTGAGTTAATAGGATTCATTTCCAGAGAACATGAGAAAACATACAGCCGATCGTTTATCTTGGAGCACAATCTTCTTTTGGGGGTGGCTAAACTAATGGGTAAGGAATACAGTTACCAATTGAGGACAGCCGCTTTAAGATGCGTGAAATCCATTATTGGTTTGGATGATCAACTGTTTACGAGATACATCATTGAAAACGACGTATTGAATGAATTTGCCAATCTATTGGCCGAGGTGAATCATTACCACAATTTAATAAACTCCACATGCCTTAATTTACTACTCATGATAAGTGAAGGAAGCAGTTTTTTCAATTATAAGCTGATCTGCAAATATTTGGTGGAAAATTACTATGACGTGTTGAAGGATAACGTCTTGGGACGAGAACTAATAAGCAAAAGTTCTATAATTAAGGATGCTTTTAAAGAAGGAGACCAACATAATTACGATAGGCAAGGGGATAAGCAGTCTCCCGGTATATCTGAGGATGAGGAAGAAGTGGAATCAGACTCAATGAACATGACATCACCAGATCCACCAGATCTCTGCGATGATAAAGAGAAAGACAGAGTAAGCGAAGAGAATTCCAAAAGTGAGGATCTCAAGGAGGAAGGCACCGGTAACAAAACTACCTCAGATGATTCGGGCAAGCGCAGAACCCAGATGAAGGATCTTACTGCGAACTCCAGTCTTCAGCTTCAGGAACCCCAGGAGTCGCAGAAAAAGGGAGAAAAGCTGGCAATCAACGGTATTATGAGTAGAGTAGAAGGTTAGAAAAGGCGCCTAAAAAGACAGCCGATCATATTGTGTATTTTAGCTGGATGTGTATATCAACTATAACGAATTCTAAATATTTCGATAAGATTGGTGCGGACTGAAAACTAGTCTTATCTAGGTAGTTACGGAAAATTTTCTCTCGCTGGAGAGAAGCTTTCCTTCAAGTGAAGTGACAGCGGTATCAACTACACAATGGTAGTGATAGAAACGGTAGACGTCTCGGTGAATAACCAGCCAATCGAGGCTGTGCCTTTAACTCCAGAAGCTTTTGCACCTTTTGGATCTGTGTTTTCAGCAGATGACCAGCTAACTACAGTTGGAAAGACCTCAGCGAATCAAGGCACAGCCATCAAACTACTCAAGGTTGCACCCGTTACCAACAACTACGCCAATGCTCCATCTGGAAAGAAGGCTACTGCTAACTGGAACATTTTCAGATGCTCTCCACCAAAACATCTTCTAACGTACGAGGGAAAGAATGTGAAGTATTTAGCCAAAGTCTTAGAGAGACATCCTTACTCCACCCAGACTTTTGTGCCAATGGGCAGAGATGCCAATGAAACAGGATTTCTTGTGATTTGTGCTCCAACAGATAAAAGCAACAAGGATCTTCCAGACTTCAGGCATGCTGGGGCCTTTATTTGTAAGGGAAATCAATCAGTCACGTATGGCGTTCGTACCTGGCATGCACCAATGATTGCACTAGGTGAGCAAAACCACCTCGATTTTGCAGTTTTGATCCACGAAAATGGAGTTCCAGAGGAAGATTGTGAAGAAGTGGTTTACAATCCTGGATTTGTGGTTAGTTTCAGCTTGTAAGTTTTTTTTTTATTTTTATTTTTTTTTGCAGCTGATATACCCGGGAAACGTTATGGAAAGAACGCAGTGCCCAATTGGACACCAACACCGATCGAATTTGCTTACAAGTCTGCATACGAATTGCCATATTCTACTGCCTTGGCCTACTGCCGATCCTCTACATTTATTTATTAAATCTACCATGTAGATAGTAGAAAAGAAAACAATCTTCTAGATCTAATCTGTATCCATAGCATCATCGTCATGAGTCGTTGTACTTGGTGCCGTCTCCGTCTCGCCTGCGTTATCTTCTGTTTTATCTTCCGTTTCGCTAGCGGGTTGAGTCTCCTCGGTCTTTGGGTCTGTCTTATCTTCCGACTTGTATCTGCTATTTGTCAATGTATCCAAAAGATCTAGCCACTGCTGCACACTTTCGTCATCATAAACAGTGAATGGCTCATCATCTTTGACCCCGACAACGGCAACGGTGGTGTTGTGGCTGTTCAACTCCTTATCTTGGGCCAACGTGTCTCTAAGGGCAGTGAGCGCATACTGTATGAGCTGCTCTTTCGAAGCGTCGGCAAAATCTTTATATTTCTTCTCCAAAAACGTTCTGGCGGCTTGCGAACGGGCTCCGATGGCAGTACCGTAATATTCAAGCACGGAACCAGATGGCTGGAACTCGTAAAGGTGGGGACCTGTTTCGTCGCATCCGGCAACCAAGAGCCCAACGCCGTACGGTCTGCCTCCGGCACTCTGTGTGTTTTCCTGTGCTTTGTCCGCTATGGCATAGACGGCTTTGGCCACGTTAAGCCTTCTGTTGAAAACCATCTTCGAGGACATGGCCTCCTGACGAAGGAAATTCGAAAGCACTCTGGCGTCCGGGGCCAACCCAGCCAATGCAACTCCCATGTGGTCATCTATCCTGATTATTTTCTTCTGGTATGAGCCCAATTCTTCGGCGTTTCTCTTGAGCGCCACCAAAACTACATGGGTCTTGGACACCATGCCTACAGCAGCAGAACCTTGCTTGATGGCTTCGAGGGCGTACTCTATCTGGAAAATACGGCCCGTTGGCGAGAACGTCGTCACGTCGTTATCGTAGTTGTTTCTGAACATTTTGGAAGATCTTCTTGCTGTGCAGCTCAATACAAATCCAAACCTTCACGTACGTCTTTTGCCACTTAAGTGTGCGAGGTAGAGAACACAAAAATGATCGAGCCATCCAGATCTGGATGAGTGTTGGATGTGGATGTGGATGCGGATGTGGATGCGGACGTGGATGTGGTGTGTGGATGGCCATGCCACCAATGGTAGCGAGAAGTTGCAGGCAAGTGAGCAAGTCAGCGCTGTGGTGAAAGAGAGAAAAAGATAAAAAAGGAAGAACAGAGTTGCCATAGAGACAACAGCTGATAGACGTTTGACAGCTGACGATTGATAACACAACAGAGAATCATGGGAATCAAGATTAATCCATTGACAAAGATAATTGGGCTTAGCACTGTGCTTGCAGTGGGGTTTCTCCTCGTGGTTCTTGCTGCGGCCATTTGGGGTAACTGGTCCCCTATATTGATAGCGCTTATCTTCAGTGTAGCCCACCTTCCGATGCTTCTCACTGGATACGTCCGATACGATGAAGACGATGCGCTAGGGGACTTCAACGAGTCTGGCCACAGGGAAGCCGCCGACGTCGGCAAGTTTCTTTCCAGTTTTCTCTTGACTTCTGCCATTGCCTCTCCTATCTCGTTGTACCATGGAAATGTGCTCACCCATCAGGCCTGTACCTGGACGATAGTGGGCGGAATGCTTATATACGGCACCGTGGTGACATTCACGACGTTCTTTGACGGCTTCCACTCGGATGACGATCCATTTGCTGGCTGAGAGGCTGCACGGCAGGGTGTGCAATGGAGACTGACGTCGGATACGGTTGTGACTGACGCCGGAGACGATTGCGGTATATCATTATGCATGAATATATGACGCTTATTCTATCGGGTTATCCGTGAACAAAGTGGCTGCCTTGAGCGCAGAGGTGGGACAGGCTTAAGGTCTGGAACATGAAATACGAGAGGTATGTGTCGGGAGGTACTGGGATATGAAGGTTCTATACTCTACGGGAGGGCTTATCCGGGGATTGGATGCTGGGTAATAATTGCGTCTGAAAGCAACTGCTCTGGCTATCCTCTGCATACAGGAACTACAGTGCAAAATATAATTACGATGTACCTGAGTAGATACAACACAGTAGCCGCTGCTTCTGAGCTCTGGCAAGCAAACTAAAATAATCTTTCACGATGCAGTGCTGGCTGGAGTGGCCAGTTTTTCCCACAAAAGTCTGGTTTCAGAGTGCTGGCTTGCTTATTTGCCTGCGCCAGTTGGTCTTGCTGCCGAGACGATTATTTTCGCCGACTCCTGCTCTGCGGCCTCACTACCACCCAGCAATATCCAAGCTCTAACTCTCCTCACATTTGCTCCCGGAAAAATGCAGCAAACTACGTTGTAATCCAGTGACAGAATTTCCTCCAAGACTAGGGCCCGGTCTGTTTCAACCATTTCGGCAACTGCCATTCGCTTCACACTTAATTGTTCGCAGCGTACTTTCCCAAGCGGATTCGATTATCTTATCGCGAGTTTACTGCACCTTTTTATTTTTTTTTCTATTTCACTTCTTTCAAATAATTGCGAGATCCAGTGCACAGCGTTGACCCTTATATTTGATTAGCTGCATCCACTTTTGCCTTCATGACGATTGGCAAGCGTTCCAATATCAAGCACCACACCTTTGTAGGTGTGATGGCACGTTCCAAGAGTGGGTGCTTGAACTGCAAAAGAGTGAAGAAGAAATGCGATGAGAACCACCCCACTTGCGGCATGTGCCAGAAGAAGCACTTGAAATGTTGTTGGAGAGAGGGTCCAGTTGCAGCAAATAAGTGCAACTTTGACATGCATAATTTGATGGAGTCTCAAAGGCTGATTGCCGAGCAGAGAAACTCTCGGGAGGCAACTACTCCAGTCAAACGGCAGTGCCAAAAGAATAGAAAGATCAACTTTATGAACGAAAACGCTCTGATCGCCGAGCTATCTAGGAAGAAGCAAAGAGAGAGAAAATGTGGGACTCCAAAACCACTGGATTCATCTCAGGGTACATTTGCAATGGATTCATCTCGGAGTACTTCTCCAGCAGACTCCGACCTACGCTCCAATCAATCTGGCCCTATACATCCCCTTTCAGATGTTCCTTTATCGTCATTATCTACCATTCATATAGCACCAGTTGTTAGACTAGTCACAAAAAACTCGTCAATTCACTTGGATATCCACAGAGGCACCGCCAGCGAATCCTCAATCGAATCTCAGTCAAATACTTCGTGTTCAGCTTCAACACTGTCGTCTACTAGCACGAACTCATCGCCATACTTTGATACTATTCTCAACGATACAATGTTACCCAGTCTTGCGCCGTGCTTATCTGATAGAAGCTATGATAATCACTCTGCAGTTTCGAAAGGACCAGAGACTGGGAGAGTTAAAAAAATTACTCCTCTTGAGAACGATTCAACCATAGAGAATTTAGCCGCCGACGAGCACTTGGAGGAGCTAAGTGATAGTGATGAGAGTGAGCATTATATGCCCATGGATGAGTCCCAGATAATAGAAGCTCATGCCATGACTGAGGAGGAGATGTTGGACTTGGTAAAGTCAAGAAAAGCTCGCCTGTATTACAATCCAGCTTTCCGTAATTTGTTTGGTGGAGGTAAGCTATTTTCCACAATAAGTCCAATATCCGGGCTCTTCCAGCAGCTCGACGATACAGGAAGAGTGTTTTTGGATCATTATGTCTATTACCTTGCGTCCAACATGCTTAATATAGGAAATAATCAATACTTTGTGGATTATGCTCTTCGCATGGCTCAGAGCAGCGAAGCAATGCTAAATGCCTTAGTTGGATGGGGCGGAATGTTTCTATTGGGTCCTCATTGTGACCTAGCTAGGCAGTATTTCTTTAAAGCCTTGAATCTATTGAACGCCAAACGCATGTCTGCAAGGCAAGGAAGTAAGCTGAGCGAGCAAGATTACACAATGCTGATTTGTGCGTATGCCATGATGGTTTGTGCTGAAGTATCTACTGGAGATGTAACTTATTGGTACACTCTTCTATCGGAGAGCTCTTCTCTCATGGATGAGTATGGAGGATTCAGAAAGTTTATTGGTTCTGGCAAGGAGAGTAGAGAACACAAATGGATTGTGTCCAATATTTTTCTTCATGACGTGTTGGCCAGCAGGCAGATGAATGTGGGTGCAATGTTCGGTCTACACGACTATAAGGAAATATTTGTCCAGGACAAGATATTCGAAACATCTGACTATGGATTGGATCCATTTAGCGGTCTATCTCAGGGTCTTTACTTCCTGTTTGGTGAAATTAAAAAGAAGAACCAGCATTTAAAGAAACTCAGAATGGAGTTGAACGCGGTGATCCATGAGGATTTAATTGGGGCCGAAGATCAAATATCAAAATTACAGGATGAGTACGATGATGAACTTGAAAGTTCGTTCGCCGGATTTGAATGCCAGATCATTAATATGAAGCCCTCAAAAACGCAGTTAGATGCACTAAGATCCAGTGAACTTCTCGATATGCATTTGACTATGTTCCAGCTATTGCAGTTTTCATTGAGAATCTATATAAGGATCAACTTGAAGGAAATCCCTTTTTCAAATTCAACGATTCAGACACTAAAAAAACGTGGAGATCACCTTTTTGATATATTGATCGGTACCCCATTGCAGGCATTATTGTGTCTACCATTGCTTGTTCTTGGTGTTGTTTCGTTGACAAGTCATCAAAGGGATTCCATTAAGGAACAGTGCCAGAGGTACATGAGGCACTACGAGATTCAAAATGTTCGAAGATGTTGGGAAATTGTTGAGGAATGTTGGAGAAGAATAGACGATAATGTTAAAAGGGGTGGAAGATACTACATCGACTGGTCTGATGTGGCATCTGATTTAGGATGGAACTGCTGCTTTACGTAGAACTGGGGGGGGTCATCGATTCTTATTAAAACTATATTCTATATAAGGTAAATGAAAGATACACGGGTAACCATTCAAACAAGGATATTTACAGTAAATTACTGGTCAGAGTTGCCTTCATCTCCAGGTTTGTATATCTTCTTCGTCTCTTTCATTAGTTCATACAACTGCACTATTTGATCGTCACTCATTTTATTCATCATCGAAGGAGGTATCTGATATTTCTTCCATTCTTCCTGAGTATTTTTTAAAACCATAGTGAGATAGTCTTGCCATGATGTTAAGAAACCAATTATTTGCAAAGGATTGTCGATATCCTTATGGGCCCTGAACTCGGCTCTCACATAATCATCTCCCAGTGCTCTCTGTTCTTTAGGAAGTTTCCTATGTGCTCTCAGAATCTCCCTGTACAGCTTGAGAGGAGGTAAGAGCGGAGGCTTATTTCTGTGAGTCAAATTTAGTCTCGATCTTCTGGGGCGCACAAAAAGCGAGAGACTGGGCTTCATATTGATATGACCTACCCTACCGATAAGTACATTACAATTATTAATAAACTTTCACCCGAGGCTTTTTTTTTCACCACAGCGTGAAGGCGGTGCAGTTTTTCAGGTTGAAAAGTCCGGGGTTTGGGAGGGCTGGAGCACATTGAAAATCCAATCTTTGGCCTTCACTGTAGAATCACAAGTATTCACAACGACACTTGGAATTGTAGTAACGATGGTAGTCAGAGATTTTGATGAAAAATCCATTTAAGCGGTTTCAGCATTCTTTCTCACTCTCAGGAGCTGGAATTCTCACCTTTTGGGCAAACATCTCCATATTATTTAAGTTCGACGTAAAATATACAAACGATTTTTTCGTTTAAATAAGTTTGCATAAAAAAAAGCGATTTTTGTATACCGTGTATTTTGAATTATTCGGGTGCTTGAAGCTAGTTTGTTCCACTTTAGTTAAAGCACAGCATTTGTCTCCTTGATTCATGGACTTCCTGATTTGGACGCTTTGACAGGTCCCACACGAGAAATATCACCCATTAATTATCCTCTAATTTTGATCACTGTGCTTCCTGCGCTTCGGCAATTATGATCCAGTTGGAGAGAGTTACCGATCCCGAGATCGTCAGGTACTGTTTATCACAGAATCATCGTACATGGGGAGTTCCGTTGAGTATCGATGACTATTACAGCAGAGAGATGACAGTCCTGTCTCGCAAGCAATGCAATCTGTTCAGGGAGGAAGAAGACGGTCCTTTAGGAGATTACTATTTCGCCTTGAGAGATACCAGTATATGTAAAGGAAATGCATCGAAAACTTCGGGTTTGGTTTCCTCCTGTGAGTTCTT
This sequence comes from Allodekkera sacchari, assembly GCA_030565225.1. Taxonomy (NCBI): domain Eukaryota; kingdom Fungi; phylum Ascomycota; class Pichiomycetes; order Pichiales; family Pichiaceae; genus Allodekkera; species Allodekkera sacchari. Next base: position 79,627 of record JAJMBG010000031.1, read on the forward strand.
AGTCCGGAAAGCCTGGTGCATTCCGTCAGATGGTTCGGAGATTCAGGAATGCTTATCTGCCGTTGTTGGATCGGTTTACACCTTTGACAGGTATCGGTCGAAGGGATATGCCACAAAGATGCTTCAGTTGCTTCTTGAGGAAATGAGAAAGGTTCTAATGTCGAAGTTAGACTACACCTTTCTCTACAGCGAGGTTGGAGAGTTCTACTCCCAGTTCGGCTACGAAAGCTACCATGTGCCACTTTGCTCTATTCCAGTCCAACCTTGCCGTGCTCCAGTTCCAGACAGATTTCAGCTGTTGACTAAAGATTTATCAAAGCAAATTGACATCTACTCGGGCAAGATGAAAGATCTCATGCGGAGTGCCAAAGCTGAAAATCCAGACTGCAACATTGTTTGCCTCAATCCAACAGTGGAAATGCTTGGATGGTTTCATGAGAGGTCGAAGATCAGTTCTTCGATGCTGGGTGATATTCCGGAGGAAATAGTAACTCGGGTGGGCATCAAACTTCGGGACTCGGAGGATTTTATTATCTGGATGTATGACTCGAAAGAAAACCGGGCTTACATTTTGATGATCTATGCTTCCAGCAAAGCAAACTGTGTTGATCTTTTGGATGCGGCTTTGAAGATGATGCCTAAGGGTATCTATAAGGTTCTGATCTGGGAGGATGAGTTAACTGACTACAGTAAGGTAGGCACTAAGGATGTCAACATGTTGAAGCATGTGGAAGAGATAGGTGGTAAGACAGGTATAAGAAACAGTTCACTAAGTGCCCTACAAATGATGCACCAGAAGGGTGACGTCACGTGGGTAGGAAACGGCAAGTGGTGCTGGTATTAGTGTTATCACATTTAGTATCAGTACTACCACGTAGTGTAATGAGATGCAATTAATTAGATTATGTAGAAAAAATGACGATATGCAGAAAGGCTAGGTATACACTATGGGATGCAATCAGCTTAGTATATTTTTACACCCCCGCTGGTAAATACAGGCGAAGGTTGTAGTCTGATCTTCTCCAGCTCTGCTGAAGGCAAATTCGAGCTCCTGACCTCTTCGCTCAGAGGAGATGAGTAATTGCTATCAACAGACATAGGCGAATCCGACAAAGATGGTAATGGGATGGAATCTATTGGAGACACGGCTTCGGGGACTAGTGTGTTTTCGACATCTGGAACTATCAGATGTTTCATGGACCGTCTTGTTGCAAAGAAGGATATTATGCGTCTGAACATAAAGAGTCCGCAAATGACCATCAAGAAAGCACCCAAAAAATATATTGAGGTTTCGGCTAGAACCGATGCACTGCTTGGATCATAGTTGTCGTTATCTGCGAAATGGTACTGATACAGTCCTAGACCGACTTCAGTAGATGGCCTGAAGTTTGCTTGCCTGGCTACTGGTGGCACGGCTATGTAGTTTCTCTTTGTATCTCTGTAAAGATGCTCTCTTAGAAGAATGGGATCAAATTGTGGCAAAGGAATGGCCATGGCGAACAGTTAAACAAAAGAAAAGGAAGCAGATCGATGGCGATAGATGGAGCAGAACCTAAAACAAAGAAAAAGGATAATATATATATATATATATAAATATATACTATCTATCTATCTTGTTTTAAAGAATTAAGATATGAATGCGGACTGATTTCTGAGCAGAAGACGAGGGATAAAAGCGGATGAGAATACACCATAGTTAAATATTGTGTCTTTCTATTTTTTCCTTCTCTCTCTATTTTTGGATCTGACGCACTTTATTGTTGCCGAATCCAAGAAAAAAATTTCCTTTTCAACGGTATCGCTAATAATTTTTTCGTCGTGGTACCTGAAAGGCTGACAGTGAGACAATGATGTAATGTATCTGAACTTGGTTGCTTTATAGGGAGAGGTGCAGGCGAATTTGTTAATGCTTACAGATCGCCGTGATCTCTAAAGCAGGAGGCGGTAATTCTCGTTGGTTACTGCATTCCCTAAGAATTCAGTTCTGCTTTCCCTGCTATAATACACTATATGCGGCTCTTGTCTACCTTGAAAGCGTTTGCATACGCTGTACGTAATTTGATCTACCAAAGGGGCTACTGGCCGAAAGCGTGATCTAAACTTAGACAAGCCCCTCTGGAAAAAAGTGTGCGTGGACCAAAATTTCCGCTTTTAGTCTAAGTGTCTTGAACAACAATGTTATTGTTTTCCCCCCTTTGGAGTCTGCTACTCCGGGACCTTCCGCGAGTTAACAAATTTTGTTGCTAACGGGAGAACAGACTACCGATGGTTATGGATCAGAGTAGAAAATGTAATCAAAGTAAAAAAAAGTCTTGGAAGCAATGCCATTGTCTGGTTTGGGCATAATGTTTACAACCAAAAAAAATTCCAGCCTTCAAACATTGATCACTCGGTCGTCGACTCTGCATTTCAAAAGCAGACTAAAAAAAAAAAAGAAAAAGCAAATAATAGGCCCCCTACTCAATAGCTCCCTCTATGACGCAAGCAGATGCTCACTGATGAATAATTGATACATCCGTTTTTGCTTGCAACCTAGTTTGGTGTAACAAATGTTGAAATGTGGAGATTAATCACAACTAAAAATCTCCGTCTCGATAGATATCTGAGGAACATGTATCAATTTGAGGCGGTGCGCGGAGCATGTTCTCGCACGATGAGAGAATGTTTGAATCAAATCCGGCGGCACGCCCCCTGGTTTTACTTAATGGTTCTGCAGGCAACATATTGCCGTCATATAATTATGAGTTCTTCTACTGGTCACTGCTTATTACTTATTACAGTATTTCCTTCCCCAATCTTTGCATGGCTGATTTTCTTATCCAAAAAAAAATTAAAAAAAAAAAAAAGGCCTCCCCTGCAACTCTCAGATCTCGGCCTATTTTTAGGAGCATTTAGTCTGGGGTGCACAGTATTATTCTCAAGCAGCAGGAAATGCGAGAAATGAATGGAGCTTTTTTTTTCTTTGACAGAACAATAAATTGTATTTGCATGAATCTAGATACATCTACTTCTTGCTTTTCGCTGCTAAATTCAGTAACACTTTTTTGAGCCTAAACTTTCCCCTAATAATCGTCTTATTGGCTGTCACCTTCACGTTTCTACAGCATCTTACGTCTAATCGATTTTCTGCAACCTGAAATTAAAGAGGCAATATATATTAATAAAAAGCACAAGCCCGAACAGAAATCACTGTTGACTACACTGGACACCCTCACGTCCACCTTCCTCATCATCGTCCTCGTCGTAGTATGAACCAGAGCGTCCTCCCCTGTTGCTTCTGTGTTTAACTGGATCGAAATCAACTAATTGACAGGAATCATCGATAGATGCACCGGCTGGAATTCCAACAGGTTTTCTTGGCGGAAGAATCTTCTCTAATTCCTTCAATTGTGCCTCTGTAGCAAAGTTCTTCTTAGGGAATTCAACGCCAAACTTAACAAACAAGTTACCATAGTCTCCTCTCTTTGGAATTGGCATACCCTTGCCTTCAACAACCTTAACCGTATCTGGTGTGATCACCTCACCTGGTAAGATATCAAGCTTTAAGTATTCGCCGTTCAAATGCTTTATGCCAACCTGACCACCGGCCAAAGCTGTCAACAAGTCGATCTTGTATTCACAAACCAAATCATCACCATCTCTGTTGTATAGATCATGTGGCTTCTCTGACACCACAAAGATAACATCACCTGGGATGGTGTCTGGGAATTGATCGCTTTCACCGCGAAGAACAATCTTCTGGCCGGCCTTCATACCAGGAGTAATCTCAATATTAACAATCTTTCTTTCGTTAACCACCTTCTTACCCTTACAAGATTTGCATTTGTCACCAGGACTAATGATGTCACCTTCTCCGTGACAGACATCACAGGTGGTCTGGAACCTCTGAATCATAGGACCCATTTGTCTGGTGACAAACTTCATACCAGTACCGTTACAGCTGGAACACTTTTTGACATTCTTACCACCTTTACCGCCACACTCCTTACAGAGTACAGTCTTGTTCAATGCCAACTTCACAGTCTTACCCTTGTACAATTCCTCCAATGTGCACTTGATCTCATGTCTGATATCCTTACCTCTCTTTGGTCCCTGGTTCTGTCTAGAAGCGCCCCCAAAACCAAAGAACTGGGAGAACAAGTCGTCGGCACCCATGCCGCCCATGCCACCCATGCCACCACCGTTCTTGAGGCCTTCTTCACCGTACTGATCATATATCTCTCTTTTCTGGTCGTCACTTAGGATCGAATATGCATTTGTGATATCCTTGAATTTCTCCGCAGCTTCAGGAGATGGGTTTTTATCTGGATGATACTTTAATGCCAGCTTTCTGTAAGCATGTTTAAGTTGTGATGCTGTGGCATCTGCAGACACTCCTAAGATGTCGTATAGTTTAGTCTCTGCAACCATGTTTCCTTATCTCTATAGTAATAATTAGAATGTGCGAATAATATAGCTTCGATACAGGTGTGTCTATAACCTGAGTTCTACTAGAATTTGATAACAGAAACTAGAAAAAAGAGTACGAGAAATGGGGTGAAAAGCAAAAAAATTATCCTCTATTTTCGCCGTCCTTTTCACTTCCGTATATAACAAACTGCTTCTTCTCACGATAGATCTGGAAAAAACAAAAAAAAAAAAAGTTTTCATCAAGGATTTCCTGCTATAGTGTCGCTTCAGGAAAGGCGAAAATTTTCTCGAACGTTCTTCGATTTCTGTTTTTCAAGTTGCCAAAAGCAGTTGCTTGATTAACACACTCTCTATATCTTCGATAAGGAAGCCACTGCCCAAAAAAAAAAAAAAAAAAGCGTAGAACAAGGGAGAGATATGAATGCCCGTGATAAAACTATCAATATAGAGAGGCTTTCTACTGGACATTCAGCCCACTCCATAGTTGGTGGGTTGTCAGAAGGTTAATGCAGCCCAAAAAAATTCGGCGTGGCCACGAGGTATAGACAGTTTACGCCGGAAGCGGCCTGCTGCATCGGGACCCCTTGAGCGCGCCCGGTGAGCCCAGATGCCTCAGCACTTTGGAACGGTGGATGGAACGGCACACCCAATCTAAATACTGAAGTAGTTTACATCTCTCAACCAATCTGAAACGATGGCCAGGTAGACTTAGTACTACGCTAACTGTAGGTGTAGGTGTGTGTATCTAGTTATCCCGCTTACTATTGGTTTCCTTTGTCTTCCTCCTAGTCATTGCTGTGGATGTGGTGATATCTATAAGTTCTTAGAACTCCTAATGAAAACGCTCCTCTTACTGTTTAACTTTAGCGGTTGTGACCTGTTAGGTACATAAAAATACAGGCTGCTGATGTGCAACTCTTGGCTTTCCGTCTATATTATAGCCCGGTAATTAGGAGGCGGCTTGCGTTTGTTTCGAGTCATATTGTCTTCACTTGCGATCAATACCTGCCCAAGCTTATCTGACTTGTTCTGCTCAAAAAACTGGTCATGCTCTGGCCAATTGTCTTCCTTTCGTAATGCTGGCTCCAGCTGATGCAATGCTTTGTAATGGTCCTCGGTGCTGGTCCCGCTGTAGTCTGTGGATTGCTGATAGGAATTCTGTGCGGGCTTGGTGCTGGCTTTGGCTTTATACGGTGGAGGTGGCCGTGAGTTCGAAGCACCACTAACCTGGCCCGTTGCCACTTGGTGATCCAGTTGCTCTCGTGCAATTAACACCTTGGTGATCCTCGTGTGGATCAAGGCGGCATTACGAGTTGAGCAGCCGCTCATCCAAGCTAAAAATGACCCAATTATCGGTGGAAGAGAGATAAGAAGATCAAACATAATATTTCCGTGCATTTGTGCCAATGTTTTTGTGTCGATGTCAAAATTTCTAGAGGCAATCTGTATCAATCTGGCATGAACAGCGTACATGAGAAAGGGTCCTATTCCTGGCAAAGCAACAACTAGTGGTCCTAAGCCGCATCCACAGTCCACGGGGTAGCATCCCATAAAGCACTTGTCATCTAGCCATGCCCGGTGTTGCACTTTCTTCCAGGCTTTCTTCTCCTCCTTGGTGGCATTCTCTCTTAGCTTTAACCTTTTGGTTGACCCGTCAGGAAGCGTTTCAAAGTACGGATCCTTGGTTTTAATCTTGGACCCGGCTATGTCGTTGAATTTATCGATGGCCGCATCGACTACGAAGTTCTGCGCAAATCCTGGAATTCCCATGATGTCGATACAAACAATAGCCAATTCCGGAGAGTAAACGGTTGAATAATCTAACTGTTCTTGGCACACAGGTGGCTATTATGGATCTACACATTTGCAGCCGCGGCTGCTACACGGTAATGTGCGTGCAAGATTCTGTGAGTGTGATGCATGGCTGAAGTACGTATAGCAGAGTAACAACACAAAAAAAAAAAAAAGCAATGCAGTAATCTGGAGACAGATACACGAGGCTGTATGGAAATTCTTAGAAACAGGAAGGATTTGGGTACTTCAATATTAGATACCCATTGAGCACAAACACCCCGCAAATGCTTAGCATATGAAGCCATAATCTCCTGCCACGCAGCCGAATGTATGAGAGGTCTCATAATTGGCGCCAGCAGGTGATTTTTTTGAGCACCAGAACCAGCTAGAGGTAACGTATGCATAACCGGTATTAAAGTATATCTTCACTTGGTGCCATATATTCTTGCTATAAAGCAGGTGCTGACATCTTCTTCCATTCAAAGCCTGAACGTTCCTTGGAAATATTTTGCGGCGCTTAATCCTCGGTATTATTTTTTGTGAATATTTTTTCGGAAATGATCGAAGGAAGGAAGCAGCATTTCCTGCTCCATCATTTGCATCAGTAAAATGTATGTTGTTTTCTAGCTCATCACTTCTTGTAAGGCACCAATTCCTGGAAAATTATGCAAAATCGGATCTTGAGCACAGACTTGCTCCATTGGATGACCTCCGATTATCGTCTGCGAGGTTCAGCCGTCGAAAGCATGTCTCAAATACAGTGCGACGCAAATTTACCTCCACAATATCTTGAAAATAGAATTTCTCTTGTCCAAATAACTGACGGTGACTCGTAATACAATCAGCAAATGTTCGTTAAACATAATTCCCTGCTTCTGCTTAGCCTCTCATCTCAGATCCGGCGAAGTCCTGAGGTGACGTGCTCGCCGCGACTCGGAGTGACAGAATACATAGCACCTACGTTAATTTTTCGTCTAGTATAAAGCGGATTCAAATATGTCTAACAGCATTGTTATTCAAACAGAATTCGCACAATGACATTCACCTTTGAAAATCTCCCCAGAGACTATGAGAGGTTACCTGTGCCAGTATATATCCTAAAAGGAAGATCTCCTGTGAAAGCGAATGGTATAATTGCAGCATATTGTGATAAATTTCCACCTCAGTATTATGAAGTGACTAACGGATATTTCAAAGCTTACCTTCATCTCGGTAAAGGAATCAATACTATAACTTTGAGACACTTGGATGGATTCTATGGTGCTAGCGGCTACGTACAGCAACTTGGTGAAAAAGTGTACAATGAGCAGGTGGTGAAGATCAATTATGATCCTTTGAACAAGTACGGTGATTTTCAGGTTCCAAAAATTCATCTTTGCATTTTGCTTGGCAAAGACTCTCCTGCAACCTTTGATTGCCCGAGGCACAGTCTTCAGGAAGGAAATGATCTGAACTCGGCCATCAAAAGGTTGAGAACGGGTGCTCGTATAATGCAAGCTTTCACTATTGACGAGATGGCCAAAAACGGCGTTGGAAAGCGCTGTTTCCAGTTTGAAGAGGAGACCACCAGATGTACAACAAGTTTTCAAGATGAAAATAATAATATTAGCAGGGAAGAAGTGAAGATCTATATTCTCAGGTCCAAGCTCACTGTTGCACAAATAAGAGATGCAAATTATGCTCAGCAAAATAAGAACGCTAAAGAAGCCGGTAAATTATTTGGAATAGCAACGGATGCTTTAAGAGACTACGGTGGACCATTCGACTCAAAGGTCAATGGAAACACTCCAGCACTAGCAGCTGTGATGATACTTGATGCTCATTGGGATCCCAACCAGAAGCTTATTCTAGCACATGCCGCTCTTGGTGGTGGAAATGATGACATAAAGTTGGCAATATTCGGTTCGCATGGACTTCATTCTTGGCCATTGAATTGGGAGTCAATTCACAAGGCGTTTACTGATTGTTCTGTGTTAAGCAAAGCAGAGGTTGCAAACGACTGCAATCAATGTAGTTCCAGGTGGGAATGCCTGACCGTCACTTTAGGTGCCTTTTTGCATGAGATTGGCCATTCTCTCGGGTGTCCACACCAGGAAAATGGTGTCATGCTAAGAGACTATATTAGAATGAATAGAAAGTTCCTTACAAAGGAACGCTACTGTATCAGAACCAAAAGGGCCGAATGGGGTCCTGTTTCAACAACAGATGAGCCAGGATGGAATAGATTGGACATTCTCCGTTTTCTTTATCATCCAGCCTTTAGACTCTTGGAGGACTTTTCTGATCCCGGACTTGGAACAAAGCTCTTGGTTTCTCATCAGGGAATGCGTGCACCGGTAGAAGTCGACACCAATCCATCTTTTGTAACAATAGATGCCGACAACTTGGAAATTCGATCACAAACTGGCATCTACTTAATTGAGTGCCATGTTGGCGAATGGTCTCGTGTGCACTACGAATATTTGCCTCAGCGCTACAACGGAATGGGTCCGCAGCACCATGTTCAAATTAGCTACAGTTTATTACAGCAGCAGTTGGCTCCCCAGTTTCAGGGAAAGAAAGTTGATTTAGAAATTTTATGTATGGGGCTTGGTCAGAGGTCGATTAAAGATATGAAAGGGTACTTGTCTCGAATGAGTCAGACTGTTCAATTGGCATCCGGTGCCAGAGGCAGAAGAAGTGACTTGCTCGGCAACAATAAGAGTAAGCCAATGGAGGTCTTGTTTCCACTTAACGCCAGAATAATAGGTTTTAAGTTGATCACTGGTGGGGCGTTAGATGCTATTGGAGTTATGTTCGACGACGGCAGTTACGTCCAGTATGGAAATAATAAACGTAATGGCGTCGATTTCATGTTGGATAAAGATGAATATGTTGTCGCCTTTAAAATTCGCTCTGGAGCATGGGTTGATGGTCTTATGATACAAACAAATAAAAGACTCAGTCCATTTTTCGGCGCCAAGGGTGGTAGCATGCACACCATTCCAATACCGCAGGGATCTAGACTTCTGGGACTCTATGGATGTGTGGGATCATGGTGTGATCAATTGGGATTGATTTATGGCAGCTAGAAGTAGTTGGATATTGATTTGCTGGAATATCGGGTCAAGCAACTTGGCACAAACCTTTTGAGGTTAGTAAGTGGTACCTGCAATGGTGTTGGTAAGTTCGGTGAGTTGAAAAGGTAACTTGCCTCTATCTCCTTCGGATCAAGCACACGGTCAAAATTTAAAGAATTGTTGAAATTGTCAAATTTTATATAGAAAATCTTCATAAGGTGGCATGTTATAATGAGGATATGTTGAAATATTTGAGGTAAATCTTTTGCAATCTCGTTTGTTAACTTGATACTGTCAGTAAATAACTTGCTCTCCTTTATCTTGGACTTTTTATGGAAGGAGATTTTTAACTTTGATTTTATTGGGTCTTGGTCGACCGCCTGTAATAGTCCAAAACGAACTAATCCTAGTGCTACACCCATTTCATTTTTAGAGTAATGTTCAAGACTTGAATAATAACAATAAAGCACTTGAAGGAATTTTTGATACTGTTTCATCTTGAAGTTTGGTTTGAGGGAGTCAAGGATAGTGTACTCATTGTAAATGAAAATAAGAATTTTGATGTAGGTGTTGACCATTTCAGGAAGTTTATTGAATTCTCCAAATCTGGAGTCCACTTCATGGTGTGTCAGACAGATGTTCTTTAATAAAACAATCAATTGAATCAATGAAGTGTTCAAGTGATAGGCAAAGTCGAAGTTATCACTATAATGGGAGCCATGAGCCAGAGGTTTGAATTCATTCAAAGCAGCCAATGAGATTCTTAGAAGATTATTGGACTTTATCCAAGTATCTTGGTCTAGGTTCTTTTTTTCCAGGTAGTTTGAATCAAGGTTTTCAATCGTGAGTTGGTAGTATATCAGGGATGACGTGATGACCGATGTTGTAAGCTCATCGTATATTGACCATTCTCCCTGAGATTTTGGCAGCCGAATATTTGACCAAGGAGACCTGTCATCAGTTATCTTAAACAAAATAATAGTTTTTGCGGACTCGAGAAGTTCCTGGACTGTTGTTGGTTTTTGATCCTGCGAGTCGTATGTGAATGAAAACAATTCATCGATGTATTCCGATAGGATATTTGATGAGTTCATAAGCTTTCTTTTGGAAAGCAATACTCTGAACTGAATTAATGATGAGGGAATTCCGCCGGCTTGCTGAAACCCATGTAGAGGTAGGGGAATGAAATCCATGAAGAAGAAAGTCACTACTACCTCAACAGAAGCAAGAGCCGCGCAGACAATTTGTGGGACTCTGATTTTTTTTCCTGTTTATAGACCTCCAAGAGGTAAGTCATGTCACAGTCATGATATCGGCCCAAGTAGTATTTCAATCTTGTAAAGGTTGAACGATTGGAATAGACGACAATAATTTGAGCTCTAATGTCCGCCTGCCCCAGGGTGAAAAACTCTAGTTCATTAAAATTAAAGAAAACGAACAAGTTTTAGCCTGCCGATAACCATTTGTAGCTTCCCTCACTAATCAAATGATAGTCACGACCAAGTTCTACCAGATTAAGCATTACGTAATATTGCATCAAGCTATACACTAAATACGGAAGCACTAGATACATGTCTAAATTTTCATCGTCTAAGCGTCATCGAAAACAGCGTGGAAAGCTTGTTCCAAATCGGCAATCAAATCATTAACATCCTCGATACCGACAGAGATTCTCAAAAGATCCTTGGTGACACCAGAGGCAATCTTCTCTTCAGAAGACAATTGTTCGTGAGTAGTGGTCCATGGGTTAATAATCAAAGACTTAGCATCACCAACATTAGCCAAGTTGGAGAAGACCTTCAGGTGGTCAACAACACGTGGACCACTCTCCTTGAATGGATCACCACTTGGGTTTGCAACGTCCTTAACACCACATGACAGAACGGCACCGTAACCATTGTGCAAGTACTTTTCGGCGTTCTTGTGGTATGGATGGGACTCCAAACCTGGGTAAGAAACCCAAGAGATGTAAGGAGACTTCTCTAAGTACTTGGCCAAGGCAAGCGTGTTCTTTGAGTGTCTCTCACCTCTGACGTCCAAGGTCTCCAAACCGGTCAACATCAAGAAAGCACCAAATGGGTTCATGGTTGGGCCCAAATCTCTTAACAAGCAGACTCTGGCGTAAACAATGTATGCCAAGTCGCCATACTTTTCGTTCATGATTTCACCGTGAATAGAGATGCAAGGCTTCGAAAATTGTGGGTACTTCTCTGGGTAATCGGAGAACTTGAAGCCGTTGTCCTTCGTGACGTCCTTGAAAATAAGAACACCACCGATCGTGTTACCGTGGCCGTTGATCCATTTGGTGGCGGAATGAGTGACAATATCGGCACCAAGCTTTAGAGGTGTGCAGAAGTAACCACCGGCACCAAAAGTGTTATCAACAATGACTGGAACACCCTTGGCGTGTGCGGACTTGATGATTGGATCAAAATCAGGGACATTATACTTTGGATTACCGATCGACTCAAGGTAGACGGCCTTAGTCTTCTCATCAATCAATTTGTCGATAGATTTTGGATCATCACCATCAGCAAACTTGACGTGGATGCCAAACCATTGCTCAAAGTTCTTGAAAGCGTTGTAAGTACCACCGTACAAATAAGATGAAGCGACAATGTTGTCTCCGTGCTGAGCACATCCCAAAATGGCGATAGTTTGGGCGGCTAATCCAGAGGCGGTGGCCAGCGCCAGAGAACCGCCTTCTAAAGCAGCCATTCTCTTTTCAAAAGTATCAGTGGTTGGGTTCATGATTCTGGAGTAGATGTAACCAGGTTCACGCAAACCAAACAAATCGGCACCATGTTTGGAGTCTCTAAAGACGTAAGAACTGGAAGCGTAAATAGGAACAGCTCTTGCTCTGTTAGCAGATTCTGGCTCTTCTTGACCAGCCAAGACACACGAGGTACCAAACTTCAAGGCTAGAAATTACAGTTAGTAAGATGTAAGCGGCTAAAAGTGGCATGAGATCTGATCGTATCTCGCTCCAGGGTCTGACATACACTTAGACATCGTGTTATTAATTACCTGAAAAGATAAAAAGATAAAATATATACCGGACAAGGAAAAATCCTATGCTTTTATATGACTGCTTGTTGTCGAAGAAAGTACTCTTTGTTGGAAAACCATGGCACAGAGAATAATAAGACTCTGAAAAAAAAAAAAAAAAAAAAAGAAACGCAATGGCATATTCTTATTACGGTGCACCTGTCTCGATCCCGTCCACCGGGCAAGTATGAGAGTTGCTGGTTGAAAAATCACATACAAAACGTGGAAATTCCCCGCACTGTAAGTGAAAAATCTGAAAAAACTAGTGAAGAATTGCAACTCGGCATATCTCCGCCACAGTGGCTCATAGCACGTGACCGAATCAAAATTATGCTGTGCATTGTTAATATGAATGACAGGTGTGGTTGCGTGAGCCTCGATCTTTTCGGATTGCGGAGGCCGGAATATCCAAAACTACAAGTGGATTCCATTATGTCCGATACCCCAGAGCCCAGTCGGATGATGAAAATCCAGGTGGTCTGAGAAAAGTCTGTCGAACCAAGGATTCGAATGGATCCTATCATCTTGGCTCACCGGCAGATCTGCCCGTGATGTTTCAGGGGTCAATTCAAGATACCAGAGATCTTGGACAAACAACCGCCGTCTTCCTAGATTTTGAATTTTTTCCTCTCTCGGATGGTTGCAGCAGTAATCATTTAAGCCACCATTTTTCAGTTCATCTTTTTTGGAATCCAGTAGCCACTGTATAAATTACCCAATTTGTTACTTATGACACTATATTCTGTCGCGGCATTCACCCTTAGCCTTGGTAGCAATGACGGGCGGCTATTGTATTGCAAGACAGCTTAGCATCTGGGATTGTGCTTGGTCCCGCATGTCGCATACTTCTTGTTATCTATGTAGTAAGGCGCGTATAATGATTTCCATCAAAGAAAACGAACATAGAAACTACTGTTACATCTGCGAATGATAAATCATAATATATATTTACTTTCTATACCCATTTGCTCTTGTCCATTTCTGGTCCAGTGTGCCTATGCAGTATTAATGTGATTAATAGTGCTTTAAAAACCTTTTCTAATTCATCCAGAGCGTATCAGCAGTATCTGCCATAAAATTTTATTAGCTATGTCCTTCGCAGGAAAATAAATTGGTAGGTTTTTGAAGTAGTTTTTTTTGTGCACAACTTTAACTTTTGACTATTAAAGTAAAGTTTCTTGTTTTCGTCGGAATACTACAACCAATTCTTGTCAGTCTGCATGCCGGAAACGTCGGTCAACAAATAACCTTTAGATAGGTGGGTATTTTTTTTAAGTGAATTTACTCGAGACTCAGCATTTTTTTTTTTGATTTTTCTGATATCAAGTTATGTTGCTTGCCTTAATTGGGGTTTTGATAACGATGTACCCCTACATCCAGTAATCAAATCACATTCTTAGCAGTAATTTTACATAGCTAGGTTTAATACACATGTAAAAAGAAAGAAGAAAGCTTGGGGTTGGCTAAAGGAAGAGAATCAAAACAACACAGCATGTAACAACATAAAAGTTGGCCTCCAAACTACCTTCTGCATCGGACTCTAAATGGATTGCAACAATAGGTGAAGAACAGTTTTCCGTTTGTGCATTTATTGAAGTGGTGGTCTTAGTCACTGTATGCGTCATTGTTCTAACAATCAGTACGGTTTTTTCAATTAAGCAAGAGTTGGACACTGGCAGCTCGGAAGAAGAGCTCGCAGTAGAATACTGCTTAGATAATAAGGCAGTTTGTGATTGCAGGACCGAGGAGGGCAATTCTTCATTAGCATTTTTTGTAGTAATCTGTTCGAGCGAGGAGGTAATTGAAGGGACGTTCGGAGTTGAATCCGGACTTAATTGTGAGTATGTATTGTTTTGAAAGCCTGTAAACTCTAATGAAGCTGTAGAAAGAGATGAGATCATTGGCGATGGCATAGAAGCTATAATGCTAGATTTATCTGCATAATAATTTCCTGTTTTACAAGTGGTATATGTTTCTGTGAAAGTAGTCACGAATGAAAATACACTTCCAGACGAGGATATGCAAATTGTTGAATAGTGAACTTTTGTGACAGTGACAGTAACACCTGCTTGCGGTAAGAAGCTGCTGTCTGTAACTAATGAAGAGATGGTAGCAATTGGTTCAACCCTACCCTCTACCGATGTGGTTTTAACTGGGAAAGAATATGTAGTTACGGCTGGTTTTGTGGTATCGGAATCAGTGTATGCTATTTCTCCCGAAGTTACTGCGGTCGGTTCAGCGGGCAAAGAATATATATCCGAGTCCTCATCTGTAGCCATTGACAATCCTGAATTTACAGCGGTGGCGGAAGTATGGTCATCCTTAAAGGTGTTGGAAATGTCAATTGATTCAATCGATTCACTTGATTGAGTTGAGGTAGAGCTGGCTTCTGAGGTTCCCGATGAGAACTCAGACATTGTCTCCTCATCAGTTATGACATTTAATGTTCCTTGCAAAGAACTCGGAGTAGTGATGATTATTCCACCTTCTCCAGGAAAATCAGGGTTATACTACTTGTGGTTAGATAAGTATTACTTTGCTAAGATATGTACATACTCTGGTAGTGTAGGCAGCATGACAGCCCAGCAAAACTATGAATATGAGTTGATACATTTGTGATGTTAATAGGAAGCAAGAAGACGAAGAAGTACAAAACAAAAATGATGAGTTGCCCTCTTCTGCTCCCTTTATATAGAGAGGCAAATTATTAACCGTAACAAGGGGGAACAATTACGACACGTAGAGTAGCAGCGCGGCAGCGATCCTATTTGGCACTGGCAAACTCTAAAACAAGACACAGTGATAGATAAGCTGAAGATGCTGGTTTGCAAGTTGCTCGTTATTTAAAACTCTGGTCAAATCTTAACGGACTCCATCCAATGGCAGCCCTGAAGAATCACCCACAGTAGTATGAAATGAAGAATCGAAATATGAAGTCTAATTGTCATCTTCGTTATTCGAATTAGCCTCATCCGAGCTAGTGTCAAAGTCGCTTTCATCGAACTCTAAACCGCAGTAATTGCAAATAACCTCCATAGCATCTTCCCAGTCGCTGATACATGTAACGCTCATCCGTCTGCTTCTTTCAGTGCCACTGGAATTGATTTCTATAAGGACATTTTTTGTCGTAGGAAGGTCTCTGATATCGTTTAGAGAAGAGCTGGAGAGAATGACAGTCGTTACATCATCACCTGAAACCCCAACAATATTATCCGCTATGCTTTGCTTCAACAATACGCCACTGCTCCTTAGAGGTTCGCTGTCCAGCAGCGAGTTCTGGTATTGCGAGATTTTTTTCATGAAGTAATTTTGCAGTTCCTCTGGTTCATGCTTGCTGATCGAAAGGCAATCAATTATTGCGGTTTCAGAATTCAAAAGTTTACTGGAGCATAGAATTAAGCGCACATCTATCTTAACCAGTAACAAACTCTTTATAATGTTCTGAATCACTATTAGTGAGCCTGGAACAGGGATAATTTGATTTAAAACAAATACAATACGCAGAGGTTTCTTCTTAAAAATGAGTGAGTTGATTGTCGATTCATAAAGTCTTGGATTCACACCCACAGGCAAAGGGCGGGCGTCACCATTGTGCTCTTGGACTTGCAATTCGTTGGAATAATCAATAATGCCATCAAATTCACTCTCTTTAATAGTCGAAGTGATTTCGGAAGAAGGAATTTCAAGTTTCATATCACTCAAAGCCTGTTGCCAATTTGTTATGACAGGAAAATCAAGGGATTTGAGCCGAATTGTATTTTCAGAACCAGTTGACCGTCTGATTGTAAGAGATAATGGCTGATCACGGACCACCTTTGTCAATGAATTTACCCCAACTAACTTGAATCTCATTGATTTGCAGTTAATTACAATCAACATGTGCTCAAAAAGGTAGCAATAACTTTCTTGGCAACTGTTTCCACCGGTGTTGACAAAGAGTTTATCCACAACACGTAGTAAACCTAGTGAATGCACTAATGGCTCCGTCAATTCAAGATCATTGCATATAGTATCACCCTTTATTATTTTTTGCTCTGCAAGTTTGATTAGATCAGTGGTGAATTTCTTTCTTAGTAGGTCTAAGGGAAAGCCGCTTGTCCATCCTGCTTCCTTGTTTGGAGATGATTTAAAGACTGATGTTACAGTTGAGGAGACCGCAGAGATAGACGACCCTCTTGATGCTTTTTTGGAGTGTGCTCTCCCTAAATCCAAAGGCCAAACCACAGGAGAAGAGAGGATAGGAGTATCCGACAAGGCTTGGAGGGTGGGCGAAGGGATTGTCTGTCCTGTGGGTTCAGCAACTGCAATCTGATCCTTCGAAATCAACATCCTGTTCATAAGTTCATTTGCATGCAGAGAAGCAGCGGGCTCGGCGATGGAGCCGTCATCACATTTTGGACACAGGGGAAAAAAGAACGGTTTACTAGGGTTCTTTGATAAACCTTCAAACGTCATTTCTGCATACAGGCAATCCTCATGAGCATAGTGCTTGCATCTTAACTCTATTACACGCTCTGTCTTCTTGTAGTTAAGTGTACCTTGTATTGGAAGGTTGCAGAAACAGCAAGTCGTATCGTGTGACAGGATTCTGTGTTTTCTCGACCTAGGAGAGGAGTTATTTGATAGTGCTTTCCTCGGAGGTGGCGAAATTGCCATCCCATTGGTCTGTGGAGACAATGTCGAAATGGAACGTGCATGACCAGGCGATCTTCTATTCATGAGTTTTGCTTTGAAGTTCCGGATCTTTTTCAAGTAGTTATCTGCATTGTGGGGTCCAATTCGAGGAGTCATAGGGGCTGCAAGTTCATCATCAAGCGGACTGCGATCTTTTGTTGGAGATTTAGATTTTTCACCGAGAAACCGTTCCTCTAGTAGTTGAGTAAAAGCTGATAAAGTGGAGGAATCAACAAGTCCCGAAGACTTTAGCTCAAGCTGGAATCGCGGTGACGTCGCACGTCTAGCATAACGATTTCCAGAACACTTAGGAGATTCAGATTGCTCATTTGAATATGATGGATTTCCTGTAGGCGAATTACGTGCTGGCAATTGCAATGCTTTTCCAAGTGACTGAGCTGAATGTATTTGATACGAGGTAGTTTGCAGAGAATCTGCCTCCGGGTTCATTCTATTATCATTGTAATCTGTGACGCCCCCTTTGGCCGATATATCTGGGTCCATATTACAATATAGGAATATTTCTACAAGCCTATGAAAACCCCCAAAGGTGAGCAATCGTCATATGAATCCGGTTTCTTCAAGACGCTGATCTGAAACACAGTGTCATCTGACACACCAAGCATGAACAGGCAAAAGAAGAAAAAAAAAAAAAAAAAAAAAAAAGCCCCTGAAAGACTTACGTAATTGGGGAAATTTCTATTATATAAATGACGTCATTTGCAGAGCGACCTTCCGAATAGAACCTGTAAAATCAAATAGTCGGGGCCCCAATGAGGAAAGTGCTGCCAAATATATAAGAGTAATACGTGGAAATATATAAGAGTAAGAAGTAGCTACATTTTGTGTCATAAATCGTTTTATTATATTGAACTGGGAACTGTATAAAAGAAGAAAAAAAAAATAGAAACTCATAGCGATTGCGTCCTTTTCTGCTTTTTCTTTATTTACCGTTTCTTGACTTATTGAGAATCAGCATCCTTTTTGCCTTCATCGGCATGGTTGGTTAAGTCATCAATAAAGTCTGTGCTGCTGTCTACAGTAGTTGCACTGCTGCTATTCCTAGAAAAGAGCGCTGTGGGCGGGTGCGGTGTCTTTGGGGAAGCCAAATTAGAGGTGTAATTGAAGTTGAACGGATTCTGCACAAAAAATGGATCGTTCAGATCAAAACCTAGTTGCGGATCAATATTATAGGTTCCCTGTGGGGCTTTCTGCTTTGGCTGCCTCCGTAGAGTCTGTTGGCTCTGAAAGGTGGCTGGAGATGGTGGTGGGTAATATT
Organism: Allodekkera sacchari; assembly: GCA_030565225.1. Lineage (NCBI taxonomy): Eukaryota > Fungi > Ascomycota > Pichiomycetes > Pichiales > Pichiaceae > Allodekkera > Allodekkera sacchari. The sequence goes on from JAJMBG010000031.1 coordinate 97,891, forward strand.
GCTGTGAACAATCATAGTAGTCCATATTATAGTTTGATAACGAGATCTGTGATAAGGAAAGAGAATTTTGGGAGAGATAGAACTGCGGGGACTGAGAAGAAATTAAGGGTTTTGCAGACTCTGAGTTAGGTTGAAGACCGACATCGACCAAATTCTTTGGCACATCAACTATCTCCTGATTCAAATTATGGGAAGTTACATTTGCAAGATCATCCTTCCTGCCTGAAATCATTCCGCTTGTTTCTTGTTGCTCTTTCTCTAAGTAAGTCTGGAAGAACTTGTCACACATGTCATTAATATATTGAATAATTCTGATGACATTCTTTCTCCAATGAGAAGGACCAACAGTGTCGAACAACTTGATTAGTTTTTGGCGAATGTTGCCAATTTCATTATAATAGGGAGCCAAACGTGAATAACCCAAATGCATCATTGTGTAGATGACCACAAAAGTTTGGTAAAGGAAAACATAGAAAAAGGGGTACATCTGTTGGAAGTTTGGAACGCCGTATTTTTTGATCAACAAGTCAATTAAATCTTGAGTGTGGCTTAGGACTTTGATAATCGAATCGAGACAGTCTTCCAAAGATCGGGAATACTTCGACATGAAATGCTGATGAAACTTCGCACGATTTCCATATAGCAGGATTAAATCTGACAAAGTATCACTATCTTCCAGTATTAGACAATATGGCTCCTCTTGGTTGTGCAATGGACAGGGCCTGAGTATTGTGAATCTGATATCCAGAGGACAGTCGCTGGACGAGTTTACGGTATTTGACTTCTTAGAACAGCAATTAGGGTTTCTGGGTTTATCGAAAACGGGTAAAGTTATGAAGCTTGCTCTTGTTATATCCCTCGATTTAATGTTTCTCATGATTCTCGTATCAATCAAGATCTTTTCATAGATCGATGCTTCGTTGACAAATGCCTTATCGATGTCCAAAACTGTCTGGAGATCAATCGGAATCCTATACGAGTCAATCAAAACACTTGTCGATCGCTTTATAAGGTCGGCCAAGGCAATTTTGTAATTCAATCTGATCTCATAATTTTTCAATAATGGTTGAAAGCTGAAAGTCACAGGATTGGGCCTTCCTAAAACCGAACATAACGTGGAAGATATGAAATTAATTATCAACCATAGTGACGTCTTTGGATTTTTCTTAATGACATCGCCGGATTTTTCATGCTCTTCAGATTTTAGTGCTTGAACGATCGTGTCATCATAGACGTGCAATCCCAAAGAATATGCTGAACTGACAATTTTGAACAGTAAACTCCAACTTTTTTCAATTTGATCATTATAGAAGAGGTCCTCACATTCCAACACATCTGCCCTCAAACTCACTATTGTTTCCATTTGAAGACTACGCTTGAGGCTGCGATATTGCTTGTATAGGCGGTCCCTGTTACCCTCATACGATAAATTATATTGGGTAAGAATTGAATCCGTTGGTGGAAGAGAACGTAATGCCACAATCAAGATCATAATTATTAACAACAAAATGTCGTCATCATCCGTATACGGCTTTTCGGCTTTTCCATGATTTTCTAAGTATTCCACCAATGGTTCTATGCTCATATAATTCAGGTAATGGACTTTGAAATGAACAAATTTTTTGATCAACGCAAGAATTATTTTTTGATTAAGAGTCCTAGAATGCTGCTTGGCACGGGTAGTATTATTTTTAGGCTCTACAAGTGTTGGAAGGTCATGCTTATGTTTGCTCTGACGTTTGACCTTGATATAGTCATCGATCTCCGAAATCTCGTCCTTATTTATGGAGGAGATTATCATATATTGTGTTGAGTTTGGACCATAATAGATGGGGGTCTCTGGGTTCTTTACTGGTGTATAATCTGCTGTTTTTGGGCCATTATTTTCGTTGGTGGCGCTGTCGTTATCTGCATCTTCGTCCGAGTAATCTAGGCCTGTCATCATCACCTTCATTTTCGCTCTCTGTCGTTTGTTCTTCAAACGGAGGTCGCGTATCTTCAGCTTTAGCGACTCGTTCTCCTTACTCAAATTTTTGATGATGGCATCCGGATACTCCTCTTTAACAGGGACGGCGGATCCATCATTCAGCTTTGTCTTTTTCGAAGGAGAACTCTTACCGGAGCTGTTCCCTGAAATACTACTGTCAGGTGCTGTGGGTATCATATGCCCCATGGTTTCATCGGTACTGAAGCTATTTTGGTCTGTACTCCTGTCAGCATCGACCACAAGCTGTTCCACTCTGATGGAACGGAATTTCGGGGGGTATTCACATTTGCGGTCCTTTACCGTACATTGATTACAAGGAACCATCTTGTTGCACTTAATTTTGCGCCGACGACATTCTGTACAACTTATTGGCATCATATTTGGTCTAGTTTCTGTTCTTATACATCCTATACAAGATGTGCTTTCAATTGTCAGTAGAAGTTGTAAACGAAAAAGAGATTATAACATCAGCCACCGCTTCTGTCGGATCATTTCCCCATATTTTTAAAATTTTTTTTTTTTAATCTGCGGTCCCAACACGGTTGTGTGGAACAAATCTCTCATAAGGAAAAAGAAAGGCTGGGGTGAGTTAAGTGCATGAATAACTTTCAGGATCCGGGTATTGTAGGCAGCACTTGTTGACGGCGACTTTTTTACTGTATTAGGATGAGTTTAGTTGCGGGGGAAAAATTGATGCTATTATTAACTACATTTGACTACTGCAATCCGATACCCTCGATACTTATCTGAAGCAGATTCACAGCGGCATGCGGATTTTGCGGACAGATTGCTCTCCTCGTTTGCTGAGTGTTTCAGCACCAAGTCGCAGCGTACGGTCACACAAAAGTGGTGGGGAGGTACCTAAAACGGTCTCGAGAAAACCCCGACCACCCTGGTAGCCCGAATCGGGAAAGCTAAGAGATGGTCGGACAAATGCACGGACAAACTGCCCCATACTGGCGGAGGAAAAGATCCCGGACGTGAGAGCGGAAGAATGGATTAATAACGCAAGATTCAAGTTACCGGTAAGGAGTCGAAAGTAGATATTTATTAAAGTAGATGTTCAATAAGGATTGTATCCCCACAATAAGTTCTTTGTGGGGGAAATGCAATTGTTTGTGGAGAGCATCCATTTGCAGTACTCGACGTGGTTTTCAAGAAGCACAATTTTTGTTACGGATTTCCATAGTGTGCGACTCCGCCTTCTCCCTCGAAAGAAAATCTTGATTTACACAGCACTCTCCACCCAGCGCAGCAGACCGGGTGGCGTAGAGGAAGCTGCGGCTTGCACTAGAAATTTCTTGCTGCACCGCAAAAAAAAATTCAGTCATGAATGCTGCTGACCACTATTGTTGATATGATGGTCGCTTGCTGTTGCCATCGTATTACACAAAATATCACGGAATATTACCGATGTAGACATTGACTGTACTCGCTTCCCGCGAACAGGCTAGGCTCCCACGATTTCGGTCAATATGTTACAAGGCTGTGCAATGGAGAATATGGACCTGTTCATGTGACCACTGAATCCGGAAAATTTTTTTTCGCCACTCCTGAGAGAGTTCGCAAAACGTGCTTACTATATGACCTGAACATTTGTATAATATGAAACGAGGAGACGTACGTGGCTCAGAAGAGATATTCAGCCTTCGTTCGCCAGCTAATGGGGGATTAGACAAAGGTGTAAGGTTGTTCCATCCTCAACGTAACTTAAGAATCTTATTTTCTTCTCAGTTACTTTTTGTATAGTAGGATGCTTATCCTGTGGCATTTAGATATAATCATCTACTCTGACAGAACGTAGCGTAGTAACTAACAGTGCATAACCACCTAGTTCCGTATATGGGAGTCTGGTGAGTTATGTATGTATACTTAATTTACTAGTACTAGCTAGCATCAGTACTCCCGCGCTACGGTCTCATCTCTAAACTGATTTCAAAAAAGAAGGAAATGAGTGTGCTGGGGTTCGAACCCAGGAATCCTCATGGAGAAAATCAGGTTTATCTTTAATGAGCGCGGAGTATCACACCGGCAATGGACAAAATCCACCGGGAGACCACTTCCCCACTTACTCTGATCCTGACGCCTTAAACCTCTCGGCCACACACCCGCAAACCATAATGTGCACTTTTTAAATTGGACCGCGGCCTCCCAAACAGACTTTAACTTAGAACATTAAACTCTGCATCCCAGAGATGCCGGCTCGGGCGGGATTCTTGTTCAATTTCTCAAATATCACTCTTACTCCAAACTTAAGTTCCCAAACTATCCTCTTGCCTTAAATTCTTTACAACTATGGTCTTAAGCCACCTTTTAACGGCATATTTGAACAATGTTCGAGGAAAGTTGTTAAGCTACAAATTGTTGGCGGGCAGCAAGCAGGAAATAATAGCAGTAAGCAAAATGAAGAGGTAATCGTGCCGCACATTACGTATTAGCGCAGACATTTTTTCTGTGCGTAATATTTTTCTTTTAGAAATGTCTTCTTGTGTCATGGGTGCGGCTCGAGGCTATAGATTGATTCTGTGGAATGTTTCAATTTGACGACGACAATCTTCTATTATAATAATATATATAATAATGTTACTACCTGCGAGAGGCGATAAGCAATAACGTAAGCTGCATCCTGATGAGACGCAAAAAAAAAAAGTACCCAAAGAGGGTAGTAAGGTTACGATACAGTTAAGAGGGAGATGTACGGATCTGAGTTACTGTTATTATATTATGCGAAATATTTGGTGCAAAGCGCTGCAGAAAAATATGTGAGTGGCGGAATCAATTCTTTAATCGATTCCCTCGATGCTCTTGAGTAAGAAAAGGTTATTGACTTGGAAAGAGTCAAATTCGACGAGGTAATGGTAAAAAAGATCATAATCGTAAGGACCCCTAGGAGGAACCTCTTTTCCTTTAGTTAATCTAAAGTTTACTTGCACAGAATCATCAAAAAAATGAAGTGTACCTTGCTGAACTCCATCTGTAGCTTTAAGCCTTGTCTCCAGCTGGAACAGCTTGGATAGACTATCCTTTGTCTTCAAGTGCATCTGGAAGTGAAGTTTGATATACTTGGAGTCCTCGTTAACAATGAGCGGGATTCTATGAAGTTGATTACTATACGAACCATCAATAACATGACTCGAAGAAAAGTCTTCGCTCTTGAGGGGGTCTCTGATGCCATCCAATTCTGCAAGCTTGAAGATGCTTACTGAAGGGTCGTCAGAATCGTGATAAGTCTCGAATGTGAAAATCTCATTTGATTCCTCTTTCCTTTGCTGCTCGAGGTTTCTTAGCTTGCTGGAAACTTCGTCCATATCCACTATTGCTTTATTCGATCTAGCAGGGGTGATAAAAGATGATCGACTCCCAGATCTGCTAGACAAGCTGCTGTTATCACTGCTGACACACTTTGTTTGATATAACTCTGCATGTCTATCTTTGTGTTGCGGAGAGAAGATACTAATGTAGAAGGCCGAGTTGTCCACATATTTATTGATTTTGTTCTGTAATGTGTACGAGGATAGCTGGTTGAGGTCCTCGTTGGTCCACATTAAGCTTGATAATGTTTTCCAATTACATCTGTCCAAGACCCCGAGTTGGATCTCGGTAGGTAACACCGAAAATTGACTGAATAGAGCACTCATTTAATTTAGAGAAACGATGAATGTTACAAGCAAATTACCGATTCACAATCTTGAACCACATAACCTTATTTATATATTGTAATACTATCTAATATTCCGTTATTGGAATCATTAAAAATTTTCCACGGATACAATTCCGACTCCGGGACTCGCCCCACATTTTTTTTGAAAGCCGGCCGTCGGTCCGCCAGAGACATCTTTACTAGAGAACTCTTCTGTACCAATGGCGACAACACCGGTCGTAAAATGAGGGCATGACAGACATCTACAGCTCTTTTGATACTAAGTATAGTGTTCAGAGAACATAAAAATAAGTAGAAAAGCGGGTAAGGTGGTCGAATGACTCAAAAGTTTATGCACGGCAAAATGCCGATTTCTTACGCTTTTTTCTCCGGGTTGCTACGCCTGTCAAAAAGCAAAAACTCGCTCACTCAAATTGATTTCCAGCCGCGAGGCTGAATCGACGAGTCAATCGACGCTGATAATATATAGCTTTCACTAAGTAGAGAGAAAGTTCTCCATTCCTTCCCCGTTTCCAAAATATATACATGGTAATTAATCTATATGTATGTACATTCTAACACCACTTTGACTACTCCGTTTTTGACTCAATAATGTCATTAATAGTTTGATCAAAGATGCTAGATCCGTCCATGTTGATGGAGTAGTCTGGAATATTGATAATATTCTGAAAGAGGGAATACTGATTTTCAAAGAGCATTGGATCCCCTGAATCTCCAAAACTCAGTGATGTATTAGAGTTTGAGCTGTCAAGTGATCCCACGGAGCTTGGCAGGGGAATACTATCTGCCGAAGTTGTAGCCGCATTATTGGACATCGGCCTATTGTAGTTGATGCTGTCACTTGAATAGGAATTTTCAGTTTTCACCAACTTCGGAGGTCGATTTATGTGCTTAAGCTCATGATAAGTGTCGATTACTGCCTGGTCCACATTATCAAGTAAATTTCCACATTCAAAATGAAAACCGGGATTATTCTCCTCCACTGTCGTAACAATAATTAGTAATAAGCTTCGAGCCATTACATCCATTACTCGGTATCTGGCTAACTCAGCTTGTTGACTCCTGAAAAGAGAAAAGAAATTTCTGGAACATGTAATCAAGAGATTCACGTTATCGTAGGTGCTTTGCTTTTTCGGAAACTTTAGACAGTAATTACCCATGGTGAGAAAGGCGGAAAAGAGGAAAAATACTGAATTTGAAAAGGAAAAAATGGAATCCTTTTCCATGCGTGTTCCAACGGTGATGATCATTCTGGCTGCAAGGACACCTGTCTGTACAAGCTCCTTGACCTTTTCAGTACAATCCTTTAAGGGGTTATGATGCATAGTGTAAACCGCCAGAAGCTCCCGACAAATTACCATTTTCATGTAGTAATACTTCATGTGTAAAGTCATATCAAAGCTCACTCTACACAATTCATAATGGTCATTCACACGATCGGGGTGTGTGAGGTAATCGATATAGTTCTCGGTGATATCACCCCTTGGTCTCATATACTCCGGGAGCTGCAACCTCCAGTTTTCCAACTCATGTAAAATATTTTTAACGGTTTCATAAACTTCATCGAGAGTCTTACCTTGCAAAGCTGAAGGGCTGAATAAGGTATAATATGCCTTAGAATACACCAATGCTAGATCGATACCTATAAATGCTTCAGCGAAATCCATATTCTTCTGGCTTTTCACAAGTTGTGAAATGGTGATTGATATTTTCTCTCTCTGCAATTCCCTGTTATAAATACCATTTGGCGGTACTGGATAGTTTGGAGACCAAAAACTCCGGAAAAATGGCAATCCTGGTGCAGTTATGTCTTCATCGCGAATTGAAGGGGGCTTCCTTGATCTGAGAGAACACTCTCTGTCAAACAGGTAACAAGACCACCAAATTAATATACGACGATCCCTCTCCTCGTCTGAAATATTTAGATATGACTCTGCCCTGTGCATTCCCAATTCCTGGGCATGACCCATTGCAGTTAAGCAAACCTGAAAGATTCCATGCGACAAGGATATGACGTCAGAGTAAGCGTGGAACGCGAACAATAGCATTGCACGGATACCGTTAAACTCTGCCGATGACAAGGAAACGCGATAATAGTAGAATATTGTATTGGAGAGCATTGAACGGCGAATATCGAAAACTTCGGCCCAGCTGAATTTCTGAGTTCTCTCCTTGTTGTAGAGTACGAAGTTTTCCGCCTCGAACTTTGTAGCCACTAGGATAGCCGAACATAGTAACATCATGTCTCCATTACTCAACGAGGATTTCTCCCTTTTATCACTAGAGTAGTACTTTCGGATAAGCTCGTGCACATTGTCGAGGTCAAGAAGCATGGTAAAGGGGCCGGGAGGACCATATATCTCCAGTAATCTTTCAGTGGAGTCCCGTGGTGGAAGCGGTAAAGGCTCGGTGCTCTTGAGTGGCTCCGTCCATGTTGATATCAAGTCCTGCTCCATGTCACGGCTACGTTTTAACATGTACTCCAACGGCCTGACCACCTTCTTGTCTTTTACCTTGGTCTTTAACCAGTCAATTCCTGTAAGAGAAAAGAGTGAAATTCCCAGAGGGTGGATACATCCCGGGCACATGCCTCCATTCACATGATCTATCGGGTCTGATGCAGGGCAGTCGTTTTCTTTCCTGAATGTATCGGTAGAAGTCCCATCTACCTTATCGATTAGTGACATGATTAAATGCTCTAGTCGCTCCAGCCGCTGCTCTATTTGTATCGTCTTAGAGGATGTCTTCATGCCCTTCCCGGCAGCTTTGGGTTGTCTCAGCAGTCTCTTTGGGACGTATGTATATGTACAATTGACTCCATGCTTCAGGCAGCATGAACACGGTTCCTTCCCATCGCATTTGCTTTTACGCTTACGACAGAAGTCACATGCACGTGACGTCCGAACACGTCGTTGATCGCCGCTATCCAAGGTATCGTCAAAATCATCTAGCATTTGCATCTCGTACTTAGCGCAGTTTCATTAATTATAATTGTTTTTATCCTGTATAACCTCTTTAGCAACTGTTCGGTCATTGGTATTAAATATAAATTCCTCATGCTCGCCCTCAATTAATCTCGCGCCAAGAAGGAAATTCTCGATACAATTTGTATTACAGATTCATTAGTTCCGAGATTAGTAGGGTAGTTCAATTAAGTTTTGAAAATTAGATATATAATCGATCAGGCCTGCAAAGCTTTATACTAGTATAATTGTTTTCGAACATTGCCGATAAACCTTGAAGTTGTACTGGCCGTCTACAGACAGTATCTTAGCGTCCAAAACGACAGAGCGTCCGGAGATTCGGTGTTACGCGCTAATCTCCGATCGAGGGCAAGATCAATGCAGGAAGAGCACACACACCAATATTTTTTTTTTTTTTTTTAACCTCCCAAGTTAGGCAAAAATTCGATTCTATTTTATCCGGATTTGTGTTCCTCCATGACCGTCCACAAAGGGCTCTTCACTTGCCAAAGTGTCTAATCTAGCGTAATACTTTTCAACGCCAAAATTATACCATGTTTTGATATCTTTTAGCCTTTATAGTGCAGACTGCTATACCCTATTTGTAGATTCACCTTTTATTCCTTTCCCTATAAGTTTGTTTCTAGAATATACTTGTCGTCAACTAGTTCCGTATTGAAAATGCACCTAATGATCCAGTTCCACTCAACTATGAGATACTTTGCATCCTTGCCACCGGTATCCTCTACCTGCTTCCGGAAACGGTTGCACAAGCTAGTGTCATCTGGAGTGCATAATAATGTGTAGACTCTGCTATAATGGTATTTCGAGTGCTCCCTCTTCGTCACTGAGTCATTGCGCTCAAGTTTTTTGCTGCGGTTTTCGTACTTGTGACACCTATCACAGCCAAAAGATTTAATCACTCCGCAAATAATGTCATATCCAGGAACTTTCGATGACACGTTAAACGAAAATCCTCGAAACAATTTGTCACTAGAATTGCTCGTTAGATTGGCTATAATCTGACCTTCCCCCACCGCAGAATCGATAAACAATTCCTTTACTTTATGATCTTGCGTGAACTTTACCGTTTTTGCCAAGCTATAGTTTCTAATCTCTGGTTTCATCGAATCAAAATCTAATAGTTTATGACAGGAATCTAGAGTTCCTAGGACATCACTAATAAATATTGGTGAGATGATGTATTTGGGACACAGACTTAAAGACTTCAGAAACTTTTCTGTTCTTAAAATTGTCGGTGCAATAACGCAATTTAGCCCCTTGACTGGAAGATCAACTATCCTTATTCCCACCCTATTGAGCTTCTTGCGGTCAACTTTCGCTAAGTCAATGTCACATCCAGTTAAGATGGCCACGAGATTGTAGGACTTTTCAGCAATGTGCTTAGCATGCTTTTTATGAGGTACTTCTTCTGCCTCTAGCTTTCTCTTCTTATTGTCAGTCTGTTCCTCTTTGATAAATTTAGGCTTTATCTCTTCAGACGGAGGTGTTGCTTTGCCCTCGGCATTTTCCAAACTTGCAATGGTGATTTCTTCGGATTTTTGTTTTGCCTCGCTTTGTGTGCCAATAGAATCATGCTTGATATCAATACTTCCTGGAGATGAGGCAGGAACGCTGCTGGCAGTTTCCCCTGTTTCCAGTCCTGGCATGTCTTCATTGCCACTTTCGTCTGTTCTGACAATGCTACACTGTGTAATTTCAAGTTTCGTAGATCCTATCGGTTTCACCTTGCCGGAGTCACCTGGGAACAACAGATACTTAGGATTTGTAACATCTTGCATCTGCCATTTTGAGAATGTTTCCTCCACCCAAAGATGGTTAACACACGTTATATTCCAATACTTGGCCGCTTCGAATTTACGGCCATATGACCTTGCTACCAAAAGATGTGTATTCGTCTGCTTCAAAGTTTTTGTAAATCTGCCTCCCATGATCTCAATAAGTTCTTCAAGGTAATATCTGGCATCTCCTGTATAGTTAGTGGCAGACGCAACGACTTTCTCCATGTCAGGTAAAGCCTCCTTGTGGTACGGATAATGCAGCAACTTGTCTGATGGAGATAACCATTTTCTATTCAACAACATAGAAAAAAGCCAGTTAAAATTTCCAATTGCAGCGATCTTTTTAAGTGCCATCTCAAATTCTTTGCCTGAACGGTAGAAAAAGATGTAGCAAGAAGCGTCACTCTCTTCTGCCGTCAAGCTTGATGAATCCACGGTGGCTCCAGATATCTCTGTAACAAATGATTTTAGAAACTCCATGATGATACGTGACAAATTGAGCTCCTTTGAAAAGTAGAATCGCCTGGATTTGAGAAAGTTTCCTGGAGTTATCAGTTCTGGTGCATTTTCTTCAGCAGTTTTGGATGAATGCGATGGATCCACTTCTTTACCAATTCGAACAGAATCCAGTACCCATGAGGAAGAAACAATTTTTATTGTCTTATTTCCAGACTGCCGATTGTATTCTTTTACTATCTGGCACAAATCATCGGACTCGTTGTTGGTGACTAGATGCGTTAAACGTTTATTAACATCAGGCATGAATAGGCCTCCATACGTTCTAATCAGCGATGAAAGCACCATTTTGTCAGTGTTTGAAATTGATGTGGAGCAGGCTACAACACATTTCTTGAATATCAGACGTGAATCAGGAGAGTAATTGCGAACCGGCTGCAACTTCTTCTGCTTAATGCTGGTGAAAATCCATTCTGGCCGCACTGTAGGTATCATCAGATGGTTGAAAGATCTGTCATAATCAATAAATTCTATGCTTTCGGAGATTATATGAGTGAAAAGAGAAAGTTCTTCATCCGAATATGGCACCTTGTCGCTTCGTTTCTTGACTACAATAGAAGAACCTAAGTCGGCGTCTGAATTCTGCCGAATATCCTTCGTTAATTTCTCCACCAAAAATGAATTTGTAGATCCTTGTTCTGATTCAATTATGAGAAATTTAAAAGCATCAAATAGACCGGGCATTTTGAGTCCTGCTATAGTAGGATAGAGTGAAGAGTGAATATCACTTAGATGAAATGCACGCTGTAAGCGCGACGCGTATACCGATAAGGCGGTGCTGGCATATATAGAGACTGGCAAGAGATTGGCCAGAGATGCTTTGGTCGGCACACCAGAGATAGCGTAAGAATAAAAGGTGGACAAAGACGGTGTTTCACTGGATACGACTGCTCTATAAGGATCGTCAATAAACCTTTATTTTTAAAGAGATGCTTGTTGTTATTGGAGCCAACTTCCGTACTGCCGTACTGATTTTTCACTTTAAATATATATTGGTAGCTGTAGCTTAGAGGCTTGAAGGTTTCAGAATATAAGTTAGCAAAGAGCTATCAAATTCTTCGTACAAAATCCCAATATACGATATAGTTTTGAAAAAGTCAAGTGATAATCTTCGCATTCGCCTCGAACCAAATATAACAAATCTCCATGCTATTAGTCGCTCTCTCTGAAGACCTTACTGTTGGTATTACCTATCAAAAAAAAAAAAAAAAAAAAAAAAAAGAGCAGGCTTCAAATGTAATGCATGCATGTCTACTTTGTACTCTAATGGCTTTACAATGTTCAAAAAAGTAAATAGACCCACATTGTTTGAATCAAATCTCCTTTCCTACCATCAAACTAACATCAAAACTACCTATCTACACATTGAAAAGTTGACCAAAATCGCGATAAAAGTTTATTTTCAGTATCTTCTTTTAATTTAATTTGTTCTGTTCTTTCTTTTCTTGGGCCACCTTTATATATAACTAAATATGGCCAGCAACGAGCCGGTAAAGCCTGCTGACCTTCAGATAACTGCAGAACAACTTGTGTCAGAGGCATATCAGTATCGGGATGTGCCGTTGAAAACGCCAGAGTACAAGATTGCCGACCTGGAAGAGCTACATGCTTTTCAAAGAAGAAAGCGCACAGCGTACGAGAACGCTCTAAGAAGAAATCGATTCAACTTTGGCCAGTGGATACGATATGCTCGATTTGAGATCGATCAGCATGACTATCCCCGAGCAAGATCGATCTTTGAAAGGGCGCTCGAAGTGGATCACACTAATGTATCTGTCTGGACAAGATACATTCAAATGGAAGTGAAAGGAGAGAACATTAACCATGCTCGTAATTTGTTGGACAGGGCCACTTCTGTTTTGCCGAGGGTAGATAAACTATGGTATCAGTACGTGCTAATCGAGGAATCCCTTGGAAATGTCGTCATTGTGCGATCAATTTTTGAACAATGGCTCAACTGGAAACCTACTGAAGCTGTATGGAAACATTTCGTCGAATTTGAAGAACGATACAAGGAGTACGACAACTGCAGATCAATTCTTGAACGTTATGTTTCTGCATATCCCTCTTCTGGGTCCTGGCTATATTGGGCTTCCTTTGAGAAGCGCCACAACAATCCTGTCTACATTCAAGGCGTCTATAAACTTGGTCTGAACAGTCTATATGCTTCTGGTTCCTTGGATGCAAAATTTATAATGTCCTGGATGGACTGGGAAAGTATGCAGCATCAGATAGGTAATGCCCAAAAACTTTTCGAATTTGGAATGTCAAACCTATCCAAAGACGAGCAGCTTGAATTTCAACAGGGATATTCTAACTTCCAGAAACGCTTTGGAACATCTTCGCAGGCAGACACCTCGATTATACGAACTCGCAAGCTGAAATATGAGAGTATACTTGCTCGAAATCCATCGGATTATGAAACCTGGTGGCTCTACCTCAACCTGATAACCACAAATAACTTGGATCTCTCTCAAGACGAAATCCGTGAGAAATTTCAGGACTCAATAGTGCAAGTTCCTGCTACAGAAGATAAGCGTCACTGGCTCCCATTTGTGTACCTTCACTTCAAATTCGCCGTCTGGGAAGAACTTATTAATCACAATTTGGAGTCGGCGAGATCCATCTTCCTAAATCTCATTAGAATAATCCCTCATAAAAAGTTTACCTTTTGCTCTGTGTGGATCCGATTTGCTGAATTCGAAATTCGAAATGATCATATTGCTACTGCAAGGAAGATTCTTGGACAATCAATCGGAATTTGTCCCACATTTACCATTTTCCATTACTACATCAATTTAGAACTGCAACTGAAGGATTTCGAACGCGTGAGAATCCTGTACGGTAGATTTATAGAGGTTTTTTATGATGAAGTTGAAAGTTGGTTCTCTTACATAACCTTTGAAAGCCAAGTCGGTGATAACCCCAGGGCTGAGGGCTTGCTCCGAATTGCTCTCAGTGAGCACTTCCTTTCAAGATCAAACAAAATTCAACTAATGAAAGCTGTCATACCGCTACTTTTAAATGCTTACAATTATGCCTTATCTCGAAATATTTTTGACCGTTATGTTGATATAACCGATGATGTATCAGTTATGGTTGAAAGATGTTTATTTGAGTTGAAAGTACCTTCAAAAGACCAAATAGAGGACTTCCAAAATAATGCCTCAGACTCCGTCAAGTTTGAATTTGACATATCGGAAGATGCCAAAAGCAGAGTCAGAAAGAAGTTTGAAGAGTTCTTGGAACAGTCCGATGATAAATATCGGAGATATCAATTGATGGTCGCATTTCTAGCTTTTGAGAGCAAATACGGAACCGACGACACGAGGCTCGTAGTACAGAACAGAATGCCCAAGATTGTCAAAGCGAGTAGAGTTAGAAGTGACGGAGTAGAGGAGGAATACGATGATTATATCTTCCTAGAAGAGAATAACTCCGCGAACGAGGCTCAAGAATTTGAAAATTCGTTTGTTAACGAAAGAAAGAAGGTCTTCAAGAGCAGATTTGTGGAGTAAGCACGCGATTAATTATTAGATGCGGTATATAAGATTATGTATTATAGTAATTGTCTTTTTAAGCTGATATTATTTGTAACAATTTTTTGTAGGGTAGTTCGAAAGTCATTGTACACACTAGGCAATATGTAGTAATGATGAACAAAGCGACCGCGTATATAGTGGCCATTATTCGAAAGCCATCAAGTAAGGTCACTTTATATAATTGATGAAATGCTAATGCCATAGTGCCAAGTGGGAATGTGCTTGCCCACATAGTACGGGTCCAAAGTGGTTGCCTTCCATAGTGAAAGACAAATAGAACTGATAACACCGTTAGACAGACGCCAAGTGCTGTTAATGACAACGCAATGAACATCGAAAAAAGATTAAGTATTGATTTGAAAACGTAGTAACTATCTGGCGAAATGTTGTAGTCCAAATGTAAAAGGGATAAGCCACCTTTTTCGGTAATTAGGGTTCCTAGATTGGAAAAGTTTAATATAATTCCAAAACTACCCTGACCCAAAATACCAATCGGAATAAAACTTGAATATATCAGGTTTTTCGAAGGTAACCCATAAAAGAATAGCCTAGCCGTATAGACCGGCAAATATAGTATGACTAACAGAATTGCGTTTCCCCACAACATGAAAGTAATAATGTTGGATGATAATTGCCATGAAGGATATTCCATTAACTGGGCAGAAACCAAAGAGCCAGTAGATGAGCTGACAGTGAGAGAAACAACAGGCAAAAGTATTGTAGCGTTTATCTCTTTAGGTGAAATCTCGTTCACACCAAACATTAAGAATGAGACCCCCCAGGCACAAAATAAGCTTGTGGCAACACTTATCCACCAAAGAACATAGGCAAAGATATACCATGATGGCTTCACAGTGATTATCATGTTAATTAGTGTACAGAAGCCCATCACTTCGCAACCTAAAAACGAATTGAGACCTTGATCTCGCAAAACCGTCATGATGGTAATTCCATACCTCTTTCCAAAAATCACGTACTTTGTGGAAAATAGAATATGCACCATGAAGAAAGTGATAAGATTGATAAAGAAATAAACAAGTCCAAGATACTTTGTGCCTCGGCGAATTGTTTCAATAGGAAAGTCATATAGGATATTAGCAGTAATACCAATACCCATCGTAACAACAAAAAATATAGGGTGATGTCCGTCATGTATTGCATCTAATATCTGAAATATTTTGCTAGTATTAGACTTTAAACATTGATTCGCCCCATTATCTTTCAGGGAAGGTGAATCATCTTCCTCTGCTAAATTACCAGCTATCTTCTCTATATCCACGGTACCTCTGACACGAGGGTCTGGCTGTGTTTTGTTAGCAACTTTCATATTAATTTTTTGATGATCGAATGCCTGACGGATGTTTAGAATTTCTGCACATTATTACACCCTTATATATTCCTTTTACTTGAACATCTCTTGCTATGCATCTCCAACCAAAACCCGTCATGAGAGCACCGCCTTTAAGATTGAAACCCTAACCGTTTTAAATAGCGACGGAAAATCCGAACTGTGGCTTTCTGATCACGTGCAACTTCGGTGAATCGGGCTTCAGATGGGCTTTTCTGCTGCTACGAATGGAAAACAAAAACTGGTCATTTACTAAATCGGAAGCACCTAATTACGGAAAACCAACCTACCTTAAGAAAATAGAATCGATATAAAAAAAGAGTAAAAAAAAAAAAAAAAAAAAAATAAAAATAAAAATAAAAATAAAAATAAAAATAAAAATAAAACCATAAAGAGTGGAAGATATCAATTGTGCTTGGCATTGAAAGTAGTAGTAGGAATTACAAAAAATTTCTAACAAGAAATGAAAAAGAATTCGTCAACTTTCAGAGCTTCGCTTTCTCGTTCAACTTCAACTTCAAGACATCGGGGTACAAATCAAAAGTGTTGAAATTACCCATTTGCCAAAACCCACCATCGACTACCTGAACGGTTCCTGTCACGAAAGTAGATGCATCGCTTAGCAAATATACAGTTGCATTGGCTATGTCATCAATAGACCCAACTCTCTGCATGGGTATCTTACGCTGAAATCCACTCTTATTTGGGACCAATCGCTCGAAACCTTCGGTATCACCTATTGGACCCGGTGCGATGCAATTAACTCTGATTCCAAGTGGCCCTAATTCCACTGCCAATGCATTGGAAAGGGCATCTATTCCTGCTTTAGCCGCAGCAACATGACTTTGAAATGGAACGCCATAGTAGTGCAAGGTGGCACTAATAAAAATTACCGCCCCCTTATTTTCTCTGAGTTGCTCGTAGCAGGCTTTAACGGCATTGAAGGAACCGATCAAGTCGATATCCACAACTGTTTTGAAAGCATTGGAGGATAGATGATTAAAATCTGCAAGAAAGTTTCCAGCCGCACCGCATATTAAGTAGTCTATTTTTCCTAGTTGCTTAACCGTCTTCAATGCTACCTCCCTTACACTCTGAAAATTTCTAACATCACAATCTCCAAAACCCACTACCTTGATATCTGGTCTGATTTTCTTTAATGCCTCTACGGTTTTCTTCACAGGTCCTTCATCTCTTCCTATTATAGATATGTTGCAGCCGAGTTTCGCAAGCACAGCCGCTTGTTGACTGCAGATGGTTCCTGAACCCCCTGTAATAAGACAACTTTTGCCCCTGAAAATGTCTGGTTTCCATACATTTAGGAAGTTTTCTAGTGATTCCCTCCGCATCGTGATTAACTTGTCGTTCATTTTCAAAATCTCCATTTCTCTTATTAATAACTTAAGTGGGTACTTATACCCTCCGGCGGGAAATTTTAATCCCCACATCGCTGTCATACATTATTACCCCGCAAATTGCCATTTTCTGCGGAGAAATAAATTTCCCCGAGACAGTAAGCAGGCTATGAGAGCAGGAGAAAGACATAATAAATTAAATGGGGTGGGTAATAAAAAAAAAAGCATTATATGACTGTATCGTAATTTTTATATTTAAATGTAAACGTAATTATTAGGTCGACCAAGTGACCCAATAGGGTGACGAATTATTAATTGTCTTTACCAAATATCCTATCGTAATTGACAATTAAGTCTTCACAAACAAAGTTCATCAAGCCAAAGTAGTTGCGCATGTTAATCGGCTTGCATCCTTCTATTAATGTGCCCCCTAAAATGGTTGCAAGATTAGTGGAAGTCATTTTATTGTATTTCTGATATTCAACAACTAATTTCAAATGTCTTGCTAACCGTTCTAGGAAGTTGTAATTAAACACCGGTAA
The DNA here is from genome assembly GCA_030565225.1 of Allodekkera sacchari. Lineage (NCBI taxonomy): Eukaryota > Fungi > Ascomycota > Pichiomycetes > Pichiales > Pichiaceae > Allodekkera > Allodekkera sacchari. Next base: position 115,607 of record JAJMBG010000031.1, read on the forward strand.
TTGGGACAATATTTCATGGTAAACTTTGAACCTCTTATTGTCGTTCGCCATTTCCTTAATTTTCCAGAATTCCATCACTCCGGAATCATCTATTAGAGGATCTGGTAATTCCCTGAGGTATGTCTTGATGCAACCTGTTAAGTTATGAATATCAAACATTAAATGATCTTCCATGTTGAAATCTCCCATCCGGTTGATCTTCTCTTTGATCTTCTGAATGACGGCTAAAGACGGACTTTTACGATAAATTCCAACTTCTTCCAAGCCTCTGTATTCAATTTCACTTAAAATCTTTTCAATAATTCCGGGTATAGGTTTGTGTTCCCGTAGGCAAACGTATTCAATCGGAACTCCAAACACCATATTGTTTGATGCACCAAACCCTGGCCTATTGAACAATTTGGAGAAAAACCAGTGTTTTCTGGCATAGTTAATTTTATATATCCAGTCATCCCTTTCGTTGTCATCGACTGTTTGAAAGGTGTACTCAAGTGAATTGTTAGATTGAGAATCAATTTTAAAGCTGAAAGGTGTCCGATAAGTGGGGAATATTGTGAGATCCTTAAGATTCAAAGAGCAAATCACTTTTGGCTTGCGACTGTTTATGTAGTCTTCTGCTGCCGGCAACTCTGCATATGGAGTTGGTTTCTTCGGTATATTTTGTTGAGTAAATGAAAACGGTCTTGATGCTCGGTTCAGTAAACCAGAGAACTTAAATCTTGAAGGTGATTTACTGATTGTATGTGCACTTGAAGTGGAACCAGAAGTGGGGGTAAGCGTTAATGAATTATCCCCGAACGAATTCACTGGATAGAGTCGTGACTTTGACGACCGAAGAAGTTTGTCTGCAACTTTTATTGATCCGGATGACATGTACTTCTCTGTTTCCTGCTTTAAAAGCAGCGATTTCTTGTTCAGTTCCATTTTCATCAATCTAACTTGTGCCTCTAGATCCTTTGTGAATACACTCACAACTTCAACTCCCTCCTGATGCCTCTCTTTCAAAGCTATTGAATGAAGGGTTTTCAAATCTGGAACTCTAGACTTAATATCTAGTAAGAATCCAAAAGAAGAGTCATAGACAAGTAGCTGTGGAGCTCTTGGAATCATCTGTGTTACGTTCACTGCACAGTTATAGGCAAACCGATTCTTATCAAAATTAATCAAGTTGGTATTTTCCACATACATGTTCGGAATGAAACATGTAATTTCCAAGAACCGCTGAAGAATCCAGCCAGCACAAGGAGTCAGCTCTCTTCTATCTCCAAGCACACATGCTATTTTTTCCTCGTCTGGTATACAGTCTTTTAATGATTCCAAAGATGGGGCTTCATTCTCTGTTACTATGGTCACCACTTTACTCCAACAATGGCCAAAGAATCTAGAAGCGGGAGAAAGAACCACGTCAATAAGACATGATTCAATTAGGGAAGGAACCCTAGGTGAAAGTGATGAGTCCACATCATTGCCATCAAAAAGTTCTTGATCTCTCATTCTGACTCTGCAAATGGCAAGTAAATTCAAAATACTAGCCATTTTTGTTATTCTTTCTTTCATACTCAAACTAGCATCCACAATTTGAGCCAAAAAGAAACTTTTAAGTCTAAAGTAAAACCGAAAAACTGACTTAATAGCCGGTGGGAATTTCTCTATTAAAAATGAGTCGCTGCCCTCATTAGAACTATTACGCAACGTAGATATCCAATGATAAGCATTAGAGACTAGCAAAAGTTCAAAGGGGGTTCCCAACTTCTGTGCATCATAATTAAAGAAGCTGAGAGGTGATCTCGAAGTTTGTACTTCCACGATTTCAAACATTTCAATCCAATTATCAATGGTTATATTTCCCATTAGGCATTGAATTGTCTCATCAATTTGTGAAACATAAAGATCGAGGGCATTTACGTCATCATACGATGGAAGAAGCTTCTCCCTTGAGATATGTGCAGATCCTTGAGTGAACTTCGTGAAAGAAGTTTCCATTCTCGGCGTATAAGATTTCTTAAAATATTCCGTTCTTAGGCGCTTGTAAGTAGAGAGAACATCCTTATAAACGGCCTTAACAGAATTAAGATACTCGTCATTAACAGTACTTTCATTATCCAACTCTTTGAGAATTGCGGGCCAGCCGCTTATCAACTCTTTATTAATGTAAGCCAAAAGAGACTCAAAAGTCTCCGTAGTTTTAAGCTCATCACTAAGGTGGTTGTAGTAGCGGTCAACTAAAAAGAGCATGCACTCCAATACGCCAAGCTCAATTTGACCGACAAATCGCCAGTTCACTTCTGATGCATCCTTCTTATTGAATTGGGAGTCCCAGTCCGGGTAGCTGAAAGGTATAGAAGTTTCTGATCGTTGAGAATTTGCTGCAATTGAAAGAGCGGCAGATTTGGCACCAATAAATCTTCTAGCTAGGCTAGAAATTAACTTCTGAGTTGAACAAAAGCATCTGTATGTTGCGAAAAAGGTCATGGTAAATACTCCGTTGTCCATTTTGAAAAATACAGGATTCTTGCTATGAAAGTGTTCTTCAACATATCCTCTAATATCTTCCTGTTGTATTTGTGAGCTGAATATTGAAGAAGTAAGCACCAGCAAATCGATAAGTCTTTCAACCGTGGCTGCCTTTGTCAGTATAGAAATGCTTTGTTCTGTCTGACTGCCGGTGATCTCTATAGATCTCTTCGCATCGTCTCCATCAATTGTTCCCCTTAGATAAGCATGATATGTGTTGACATATTCATCTAAATTAAAGCTACTCATAGAATAGCTGCTAAATCTTTTGATGCTGTCATTCTCTCCAAAGAGAACACTTGAGGGTCTTGACTTACTTTTATGCTTTGATAATTTCATTTTTGATTCTCTCTCACTGTTCAAGTCAGCGGGTGTTTCCTCATCGAGCATGGACTTGAATATTATGGTATTATCGTTTTCTCTGAAAGAATATGAATCAATATTGAACAGATCACGGACATGTTTGAGGAACGTATTTCGGTTCATTCCTAGGACCTTGCATTCTTCATTAGACTCCTTTATAATGTCATTCTGAGTAGATTTGCTACTCTGAAGAACGCGCTCTGCTTGTCCTGCACTTCCTAAAGCACCTAAAAGCGACAGACGATCATAAATTTCATAATAATCCATAACTTTGGGAAATAAAATGGAAGTGTAAGAACCCAAAAATAGGGGACTTCTTGAATTTCTGTAGTATTTGTTGAACTGACCTCCATAAGGCTCTTCAGTTTTAAGAGACTTGGCCATAACCCCTCTTAGGCTCAACCTGTCATTAGAAGCATTAAAGTTAACAACCTGCTTGAGTTTATATGCCAACCTGTGGTCCGAACTTCCGCAGTGATTCACTTTCTTATCAACCACAACTAAACCCTCAGCGTCACTGGTATTTTCATAGAATTCATTCCACTTCATAATTGCTTTGGAGAACTGCTGGATAGTGCTTCCAAAGCTCTTAACAAAATCGACTGGAAGTTCTGTTTTTTGAGAGAAGCTGACTTCTCCAAAGTACGGAACAACATTCTCTTTGGCATAAGTGGAGCCTAATCCGACTGGAACAAGAACACGATATGTTGGCTCATCACCCGATTTCTGTTGCTTGATCTCATAGACTGCGGGAGACCAGTTCTTTGAAATTAAGTTCACTATTTCAGAATCGACGTAGGACCAAGTTTCAGACAATCGTAGAATTGGAAACGAGCAGACAATACTTGCAATTCCAAGCCAGCTAGGCATGTTACCCATCCTGTATAACAAGGCACCTAATTGGATCCATTTGGTTAAAATAGTGGCTCTCTTTTCGGCGGTGACAGAAGAAACGGAATCTTCAAGGAGGTGATAAACTAGTACACGTCCTAAGTAATGAAGACTCTTATTTGTATCGAAAACTAGCGGATTCTTTCTCCAAAAGTCATACTCAAAATGAATTCGATCGACACTTAGAGACATATCAATTTGAGCGTTCCAAACATTGAAAAATTGATAATCTAAGGCATTAATTTCACAGGCCAAAGTTTCTATGTCATAATCTAAAAATTCTTTTGCACCTAGGGCAGAGATTGGATCCAGCTTAATGGGGTCCTCAAAGTTTGTCACTGTAAGCAAGACAGAAAGCTTTTTTTGAACATAAGTTCCCAATTCACTGCAATCATGAAACCTATTCAAGGTGGTAATGATATTTTGCATTCCCCTAACAACGGAATCCTCTAACAATAACCCGGAAAATTTATCGGTGAGAAGCTTGACAAAGGTTGATATTCTGGAAGCAATCAAAGTTCCTACTTCTGGAGGAATTTCTAGGTACGAGCCCTTTGGCGTTTCGGGATCTAGAGAAGATTTAGAACTGCCTGTAAGTTTCAACATCTGCAAATACTGTTGAAAATAGGACAGCGCCTCAGTCATACTTCCAAGCATCGGTAGTATGATCATGAGCTGAGTTGAAACCTTGGAAGAGGGGTAGAATAGAATAGTATGACAAATACTCTCCATCGAGCCACTAAGAATTGTTCCAATTTCAGAGTCGAAAACCAAATCTGGATGTGGACAAACGAAGGATCTGTATTTGATTTCAGGAGTGATGAACAGTTTCTTGTGAGATTCTTTACAGGAATCGATGTCATTGTCGGATGGAAAAGATTCCTCCCTAGGCAAAAGTTTGGCAAAATGGGTGGAAAAGTTTTCAGAATCCTTTGAGGCGAACAGAAAGTCATCGACCGAATTAGAGACAACTTTAAGGTTTTTCAAGGCCTGAACAAGAGTACCTGCATCGGAATTCGTTGCGCTGCTCTCTATGGAGCTTAGGTTGGAAGCGGTCTCGGAGATGGTATTGGTCTCTTTTTGCAAGTGCTCCGCCTCCTCGAGCAACTCCTTTTCGGGGGCAGCGATGTTTAAGGCGGTCTGACTAGCAGGCATTTTAGGCAAGGAGTTATCGATCTCAAAGTAATGCACAAAGTTGAGTTCCGATGGAGGTCTGTAAATGTAGAGCACAGAGCCCTTGAGCTCTGCACGGCAAAACTTGTACTTTTCCTTGTTCTCCGGATCGTCCTCGTCGAGAAGGTTGAACCAGCCGACCTTGATAATCTCTCCATCCCAGGCTAGATCAACCAAACTCTGGATGCCACTGAGGTGATCCTTCTTAGAAGGGCTGGACGTCAAGGAATGCTGGCTGCCGGAGTGTTGTTTCTGGAGAGGAGATGAGTGATTAGAGTGGTGAAACGCCTGCCTTTTCGTCTTCAAGCTTCTGAGAATGTTGCCTCTCCTGTAGCCATTCGGCGAGGAGCTGGAAGATTTGTCGGAATCGTCAGGTCTGAGGAAGCTAAAGCTTTCTGAGATGATGGAGCTGCGTCTCGATATTCGAGGCAGGTCTTCTTCTATTGCCTCGAGCACAGGTGAGCTTGACAGCACTTGGGACTCGGTACCTTTGGCGAAGACGCTTCTACGCTTGTCCTTACGGTTGAGAAACTTCATTGTTTGTCGCCCGAAGATCAAAGGTAGCTAGCAGATCAAAAATTAATTAATTAGTCCTGAAGAGAAAGCACACTTAAGACTTATTGTTGGAATCTCCCGATTCCGCATCGACCCACAAGTGGGACACAATTTTTCCACGTTAGCATTGAGACGTCGCGGCACACTCGCACATTCCTCCAAGTTGAAAGTTTCCCGATTAAGGGATCGTCGTATAAGCGAGATTTGTGTGGGGCGCCCCAATACGCTGGGCAGAAATAGCTTTGGCCAGAAAGAGAGAAGGCTCTTCGGTGGCAGGCAGCTCTGCACAAGCACAGGAGTACAGCTGTGGCAGATGTGTGGGGGGGGGCAGACGAGGGAGGAAATTTCGCTTGAACGTTATTTCACTGGCGTTAGTGGACAAAATAGGAAAATATTTTGGTTAAAGTGGAATGATAGCGGAACATGCTAAAAAAAAAAAGAGCAAGAGGAAGAGGAAGAGGATCATGAGGAGGAATGCCAACATCAACATCAACATCAACATCAACATCAACATCAACATCAACATCAGCATCATACCTCATCATGAAAGATCTCTTGTTATAGTCGACAGCAAACAGACACCGTTGCCAGTCAATGGAGTATTTTTGTTCTGGTCAGTTAAATTGACGCTAAACCGATTTCGATGGTTTCGACAAATTACTCTGGCATTTTTTTGCGGTGAACTACGCCCGAATAATTTAAGCGCCTTGAGTAGTTAGCGATAGCGCAGCTTGGTGATGCACGCAGGATCGAGACCACGGTCGATTCGCTGTGCATCCATGGGCACCGTTAGGAAACAAGATGCCTTATTATTGTGTTACTGTGTTACTGTGGTACCGTGTTACCGTGTTACCGTGTTACCGTAGCCGTTAGCATTACAGTTGTGGGATTGATGGTGAATGTGACCGGCGGTGTAGTTTTACAGGTGGAGGGAGATATCTGTGGCTGGTAACCGCAGCTCTCGGTGTAGTCCAACATCCACCTGCCGGCCTTCTGACCCATGAAATGCCCCATTTTCGGCCCTGTTTTCAGAACCAAGCTGTATTGTCTTATTCAATGGTGTCTTATTAAATATACCTTGGTCAAATTTACTTGACGTCCCAGTCTGGAACGTCACCGACGACACCAACCCGGCCTTCTCTCATGATCTACAATGAGTAAACTAGATGGAATTAATTAGATGCAGGAAGAAACCTGCCTCACATAATTAAATAGGTAATAAATATGCTGTAGCAATGTCGCTCAAATTGATCTCCTGGCCATCTCAATCACTGCCTCCTTGGTTTGAGCACCACCAGTGAATCCAGCAGCATGAATAAATACGCATCCTTCTATGCCTGTCTTCTTGCTAAGAGCATCATCCCTTAGTCCTCTCCACTCTTCCGGTAGCTTCTTCCTTGAATCAAATGATCCAGCGCTGATAGGAACAGCAGTTATTCTCCAGCTTCCAGACTGGTCCGGGAATAAGACGTACAATATTTGTCCAACAACACCATTCTTATTCTCCTCTGCATAGAGATGTTCCTTCCAAGGAACATATTGTTCCAGAACAATGATCTTCCCACTCTTATCCACGTCGTATCTGCTTTTGAAGGCAGCCTCCACATATTCTTTGGCAGGTAGGAATGAGTTACCCAAATACTCCAAAACGTTCAAGAAGGCCATACCCATAAACTTGGAAGCCTCGACAAATTTCTTATCGCAAGCTGCAGCACTATTATCACTATTCCAAGAAGGATTTAGGTTGGAAACGACCCCGCTTAACTGGAAATTACGGTCTCTGAATCTTGGAAAGAGATCATCTTGGTTGGAGTATTTATCGATACCGTTATCGTTGGCATCAACGGCCTCAATAAAATCTTTGTAGACACGATCGTAAAGAAAGTCCACGTTCTTGCTGTCCTCTTCTGCATCCAACTTTAGGACTTGGCATATGATGTCCTTACCGAAATGCTTGAAGACTAGACCTGCAGAAGAAAGTTTGGTCTTATATTCTGAGTTGAAAGTCCCCGTGAACTCTCTCTGGTGGTGATCAAAAAACTTCTTGGCGTCATATTTACCGCTGACATCCACGACGATATCTGACTGCTCCCAGTCCTCTGGTTTTCTAGATCTCACAAGCTTGGCATCGTGAAACTTGGGGAGCAATCTTAGCATGAACACTGCCAATGATTCGTCGGCATGAAAAGTCCCAGAATGAGTACAAATCTGGACGGTTGGTGACATTTTTTGCTTCTTCAAACTACTTTCCATTCCAATTCTAGGAGGCTCTATTTTTTTTTTTTTTTTTTTTTTGGCTATAGCCGAAGAAAATGAATTTATGCTAAAAATTTTTTTACATTTTATCTCCAGTTGCTTTTCACCGTTTCTTGCTGGTTCTTTTTTTTTTTTTATTTTTTTTCTTTGTAACTGGGGAAAAAAAAAGTTAGATCTGACCCAGTCATTTAGTCAGGAACTAATAGACAGCTGTAGATGGTGATGTACCTCCAAAATTGATATGTGACATAAGAGCCGGTAAACGACTCTCGGGGTTGCTGCTGTCGACGCGTCGGTAGACTCGTCACAATCTTTCAGTCAAATACCGAGCGCACGGAAAAAGCTAAAAAAAAAAAAAAAAAAAAAAAAGTTAGCGGCAACGCCATTTCTAATTTGACAGAATAAAGACTACTCTTGTATTGTTAAATAGTTAAGCAAACTGTCTCAAGATGCGGTTCCCTCGTATGACCAGATCTCAGTTTGAGCTTGCAAAGGTATGTGGTCGTAATCTTTGATCTGTAGCTGCTCTTGTGAGGTCCATTTACTGACATGTATTTAGTTCACATTTTATCTATTGACTCCGATTTCTATCATGTACTATGTCGGTGTGGATACTGATAAGAAGTTCAACATTCCAGGTTTCTTTCCTGATCCGGACACACTTAACAAGATTCCTAAGGAGCCATACGAGATCCAGGCTGAATTGGCCAGGATGAGAGCTGCCAAGGCAGAGAAGAAGAAGAGATTGGAAGCCAAGGCTAGGGAGCTTGGTATAACACCTGAGAGTGTGAAGAAGGAAGATGATGAGAAGAAACTCGATTCCGAGGGTGTCACGGCCTCTGAACAGATAGCTTAGGCGATTATTTAATGGAAGACTGTAAAAGTCTACTAACTGGTTCTGTACATAATAAAGAAGGATAAGATGGAGCACTAGTAGAGGTGACAGTATATATCGAACGATGGCTGCTGATAGCTCCTGTCTAGTACGGCTAATTTGGATGAACGCACGGTCTTGACTGCTTGAGCCATCGACGTCATGGAATTGCTCCAAATGTAGAACAGGACAACCAAGTAATTTAAATTAAATAGCAGAAGTGGCGAAGTGTCTGGCAGGCAACGAGATGTGCAAGATTTTCAGAGTCGTTGTTTTGTGCAGCCAACAGAAGAAGGCCTGGCTACTTGAGACTATCATGCAGCGTACGTGCGCTTTCTGGTCACCATAGATGAAGTAGCACTGGAGGCGGGGGAAGACCGTATCAGAAGGGAGTACCTGCTCCATGTAGTTACAAATAAGTATAGTTATGTAAGGTAATGCACAGTGCATGAAATATACTGCAAAGTACAGAGACAAGCACTGAAGCTGAAGTCGGTCTACAACATCCACAACATCTACAACATAGCACTATATCGTTCTGCTATTCCTAACAACCGTCCAATAGTCACACGGATGTGGCTACCAGGCAGTGGTCCGCAGTTACCAGATTCATCTGTGCCACCGATAAGTGCCCAGCACGCCGTGCTACCCATAATAACCAAGGAAGTAAGCTACCTACAGACACTACACCTTACACCTGTAACAGCAAAAAAAAGCACATAGTCTTCTTTAATAAATGTTGTAGCGCAGTCTTTATGTCTGACCTTTGCGGCAAGAATACCGGTTGTTCCTTTCCCCCCCCCCCCCCCCACCACTATTTATTCTACAGACCAAGTTGGTATATAAGCTGGCGGTAGGCCTGCATTCCTTTTTTTTTCTCTGCACCGAATGTGCGCGACCGGTTGGTGAGTCAAGCGACAGTTGTGGTGGTGGCTAACAAGGGTTTTGGTCCGAGCACCTCGAAGTTTACATTGTGAACGATACATCGTTTTTAGTGAATCAGGTTCATTTTTTGAGCATGTCGACGGCAGGAACAGCAGCAAAACGTCTCTGGCGGGAATATCGAGATATCACAAATCCTTCTTCTGGGCTGAAGCAGGTGCGAGTTGATGTGAGCGATGAAAACGTCTTTCTTTGGAACGTTGCTTTAATGGTGGTGGATCCGGAATCCGACTACAATGGGGCTTACCTTAAAGGTCAACTCAAGTTCCCACAGAACTACCCTTTTTCACCTCCAAATTTCAAATTCACTCCTGCCATATACCACCCAAACGTGTACAGTGATGGTAGATTGTGCATCTCTATCTTGCACGAGGCAGGTAACGTACAGTCGGACGAGCCCGATAACGAGACGTGGTCGCCGGCCCAGTCTGTGGAGTCTGTTCTCTTGTCGATCCTTTCTTTGCTGGAGGACCCCAACATTTCGAGCCCTGCCAACGTGGATGCGGCGATATCGTACAAAAAGCACAGAGATGAATACAGAAAGCAAATCCAAAGAGATGTCGAACGGTCGAGAAAGACCATTCCAGCCGACTTCCATCTGCCCAGTATTGAGGATCTAGAGAGCCACTCTGATGAAGAGAAAAATGACGAAGAGGAAGAGTGGTGGGAGGATAATTACTATGACGAAGACGAAGTGGGGAGGGAAGAAGAAATGGACGAAGAGGAATATAATGAAGCCGAAGATGACGAGATGGAGGAAGAAGAAGATTAGATAAAACGTGAGGAGGTTTGATACCGCATAGCATAGCTTAGATAATGCACCTTTTATAAAGGAATAAACGCAGAAATAAGGTAGTGCATGTAAGCGAGCCAGCAGGTTGTCTGGCGCCGGACATGCTTATGAGTAGCTGGAGGTAAAATGTGTTAGCTTGGTATGGTAGCGTGCAAATATTAAAGACACGTCAGAATGTTGTTTGGCATTCAACAATACTTAAAACCAAGGCGGAAAATTATATTCTATTTATGGAGGAGTATATTAGACTGGGTAGCAGGTACTTTGTTTTTTATAACGCATATACGCTAAACCCAGCAGGCAGAGCCCCCTAAAGATGGTCTCTAAGATAGTTGCAGAGTATCTCCAACTTCTTAATGGCCAAACTCTTTGGGTACTTGTTTTCGCAGCAGAGGAGCACCAAGTACTGGTCGTTCACCTCGTAAAGAAATAAATTGAAGTCGTTAAACCGGAGTATCATCCATGGGAGTTTATAATTCCCGGCAGCCTTTCTCTCAGTATATTCTTTGGTCGACATTAGAGCCAATATGTTAAGATTATCGGATGGATTGAGATCTGCATCTATGTAATCAGGATCGTAGTTCTGGTCCATCTCGGCAATTTCCTGCTGTAATTTTTGTATGATACCCTTTCTTCCTGCTGCTACTGGAGACACTGTCGGTTCCGGTTGGTCCACAACCAGCTGTGAGCCCGATTTTGCATTCTGCTTTGAATTCTTCCCCTTGTACGACTGTGATACGCATGATATGAGAGGCTGGTCTCGGTGCAAAGATAAAAGAGATATCGATATTGGTTGAGAGTCGGTGACCTCCGGAGTGGGCTCCAATAGCTGCACAAGGAGTTTTGTGAGATTTCTGGATTGAAGCATTGTTGGATGACAAAGAAACTAAACGAAGGGAGAGCTACAATAAGAAAAAAATGTGGTACAGCCGGTAAAGGTGGATAGAAAGTTAAGAGAGTAAAAAGAGACGTCGCGCCAGAGCGGAGGAGAAAGATCAGTAAGTAAGCCGAGAGAAAGCACTGAGAAAGAGAGAGAGAGAGAGTACCGCTATAAAGATTATGAGTCGGCGGGGGAAGAGAGCCATAACTCTTAATGACAGATTACTAGTTTTAATTGAAAGTGGTAAAAGTTTGCAGTTGCGAAGGGGTGCAGGAAGAAGTTTCTGGATAGATGAGCTGGTGATTGATTAAGTATGCGCTCCTGATTTGAGCTAACTTTACAACTCATATTCAGAGCATACGCTAAAGCACAAGCACAAACGGGGCTTATGAAATGATTTGATTTGGAAACATAGCAGGAGAAAATGCTTGCTTGGCCCGGAGCTGTCGGCACATCCTGCCCTTCAATGAGTACTAAATTACTATGAATAATCTTGTTTCTCGCAAATATGTTCTGCTTCTACTGCTTATTTCGTCCTCCTCCACCCTCTATTACTCTATATATGTTAACCTCTTTTTTCCCACCATTACTTGAATTAAATGGATTTTCAACTATTGGAACTTCTTCCACTCCTGCGCTCCAGTATTCTTGTTCTTCTTTCGTATTGGGCGCTTAAATCCAACGAGACAGCCGCCTGATTGTTTGCTGCTTCAGCTTCTTTTGTTTCCCTCCCTGCAACTTTCATTTCAGCTTTCTCTTCCTTTTTCATTGGTATCTTCGCATCACTAACTCATTATGTCTGTTCTCTTTCATACAGTAGCACTATCTTTCGGTGCTCCCGGCGCTTCTCGCTAACCTCTCACTACGCTCAACTAGTCAGCTTGGTTCCTCCACATTCTTTATTTATTATTTGATTTATACATTATATTTATTATAATTTATATTATTATATTAATACAATATTATATATTTTATCAAGAATTTTTATAATTATAATAATATTTATTATAATAATTTATATCCTGGCCATATCGACCCACTAAATAAGATCTATTATGCTGCAAATCTTCTATTTTCATTCCATCATTCACTTGATTGCTTTATAATTTTTGCTTCTCTCTCTCTCTCTCTCTCTCTTAAACTTCCTCTGCCTCTTCCTCTGCCTCTTCTTACCTCGACTCCTCCCTTCCCTCCTAAAATGGTAAGCACGCGCTCGCTCTTTCGCTTTGTTTATTTGCACTGCCTCGGTCTCGCTTCGCTTTCTTACCTCTCACTTCCCTCACTCATACAACTTCCCACTCGTTCTCACTTCTCTGTTTATACGTCTAGTTTCTACCGTCTATCTGCCTCTTCTTCCAAGTGTGCTGTATGGCCCTTCATCATGGCTTATTCCAAAACACCCAGTCCCACGAGATTACCGTTGCGGGACTCGTCAAAGGATTTCCTAAACACCCAGACGCCTAATCTACAGCTACAAAAGAAGTCTTTGTTGGATCAAAGTGCAGAGCGCAGGGCAGAGGCGTTTGGTCGCCATCACATTAGACAGGAGCAGGATGCAACTGCCACACGCCAGCGTCACTACAATCGCATGACAGGCGATGAGCTGAAAGAATGGCAACTAAGCTGGCGCCGCATAATGAAGTCCACTGTTGTATACTTCGAAGACAGCAAAAAGCACGAGAAGGACATCACAAGGGCAACCTACGCATTCCATTCGCTTGGTGCCAGTGTCGCCAAGTTCTTCAGCGATGAGGTGACCATCATCGTTTCTCCAAGACCATATAATAAGCACGGGGACTATCCAGTAGGAGAAATTTTCAGAACTGCACGACGCAGAGAGCTGAAGGTTTGGAACTTTGAAAAGGTGTTTCGCTTCATGCACAACTTAGGACAGGATGTGCCAGAGTCAACTTCCAGCAAACTTTCTTCGTTGTTGCAAAACGAAAAGCTTTTTGGCCCCAATGATAGAGATCCCAATGCCAGAAGAGACGACATCAAATATTTTTCCAACCTCTATCTCTACATATTTGATCTTCGGCAGCATACCCGACCCGTGGCGATCCGTGAATGGGGTCGCAATGTCGACTATCCTAGGCTCTGCAAATCTACCAATGGTAGGTCCATGTTCGTCGAGGATTCGAAGCCGACTGCCAATCCAACAAAGCGGCATGCGCGTCGGCTTCTCTACCTCAAGGAAACCAAGGCATACAGGGAGAAGGTGATAGAATCCGCTCGAGAGTTTCTTAACGAAAGATTTCCTGATTACAGCGAAAGAGTTAACTATAGACTAATGTGGGAAAAGGCCCACGGTCGGCCTTCAGCGGATGCAAGCTCCTCATCCAGTGGAAATGAAGGTTCCAACGCAGAAGACAAAATTTCGCCTTCTTCCAGCTCACTATCGCTCTCAAAGGCTCTTAGAAATCGGATAAGAAGTATTGTCAATAAACGAAATGGTTCCTCCCAGAATGAGTTTGTGCTCAAAGGAAGACTTAGGGAAGGTTTCCCTACAACCTTGCGCAGGGAGAATTCAGCCATTAGTATTGGTGGGAACTTCAAGAATGACTATGGTGAAATTCAGGCATCTGGTGTTCAAAATCCTTCGGGATCTACTAATACTGTTGGCACCATTGGCGTCGGTACGGGTTTGGGTAACGGTCTTGGTCCTTCTCACTCCCTGGTCTTCAATAAGCAGATTGCCAATGACCAAAAGAAAACAATGGCATTTGCTCCTGTCAGGGAAGAGTACGTTCACTCCAATCTAGCCGAAAATACGACACTAGCACCTGGGCCAACGACTCCACCTAAGCGGATGTCGCCCGAAGCAGCAAACCCTAAGGACTCATTATCCAAGCAGCACAGCACTAAAGTGCTGATTTCGCCAAGCAAGCTCCGTAGAGATGCTGTTGAGAAGAGGTTGAAGAGAAAGCGTTTCAAGCAGAAGGATGTCGAGGGAAAGAGACGCAAGCATGAGCTAAAACCAGGTTATTGTGAAAATTGTAGAGTTAGATACAATGATTTTGAAGAGCACGTGATGATGGATAAGCATCGGCAATTTGCACAAAATACAGATAACTTTATAGACATCGACAACCTTATCGAGACTGTCAAAATGACTCGCATGATGGGTCTTTAATAAACTACATAGAGATTGTCCCTAATAAATTTGCATGTAACTTTACAACTAGTAACACTGAGCTCTTCGGAAGAGCTGATGCAACTACAAGTCAAAGGTGAGTGAGCTTACATCTACAAAGGTTTTTTATTCAGGTATCAAAATCAGTGCTATCCTTTTTTTTTAATCAACGCTCTTTTAATTCTCTACCTGAATAAGCGTTGTCATTAATATGGCGTTCAACCGCCAAACTCTATTACCATTCTCCACTATTATACCGCAGTTTAACAATTACTTCATCTCCTCTTCCCATTGAACACCGCACCATTCCTCAACGTATGCAACATAGTTCTCATCGAAGTAATTGGATGGAACAAAATCTTCTGAATCTGTAGCAACCATAATGGTTCCCCACTCCATTCCCTCCTTCTCGATATCAATTTCTGATGACTCCAAGTCAATTATAGCCTTCGGCATCAGCTGGCATTCGAATCTTCGATGGCCGCCAGGGTGATATCCTGGTTTTGGTATAAGATATTCGCCTTCTTTCCTGAGCTTACCTTGATCATCATAAAAAGCTCTGGCTACTTGATCTTTCGAGTTGTACAGTAAAGGCTGGCCATTTAACTCATAACGCACCACCTGCTCCTGGTTATAAGACATTACTCTGGAAAAATTTTGGAACGTAGTGTCATCTAACGATCTAATAAGATCCTCCGTCTCTTTATTACTAACTTTTTCTGGAAGTTTAGAGTTGTTTCCAAGCCCATCTTTGATCGTCTCCTTCACCTTGATACTTTTAGGTAATGGCGGAAGATACCGTTTCGAGGGGTCAAAGCGTTCCTCATCAAAGTAAAGAATATAGCCCGGAAATTGCGGGAGCTTGACGTCAAGCTTTTTTAGAGGTGCCTTGAGAGGCTTGAAGGTCGGTATTTCCTTCTTGTACAATGATGGTTCGACACCAACGTTAGGCTGACTTTCAGAGGTATGCTCCTCACTTGATTTATTATTTTGTAGCGATGAGAATGGATTGTTTGAAGAAAAAGGATTCGAAGATCCAAACGGGTTTTTGTTTCCTGAGGAACTTGATCCAAACAAGTTCTTAGCCATGCTCTTGATTTCTTGTTGTTTTGAATCCGCCTCGACTTTTTTCATTTTCTCTTCGTTCTCTTCCTCTAAAATCTCAATTTCTCTTTGTTTCATTGTCTCAGGATCCTTTCTGACAGCCCTGATGGCTCGAACAGAGCCGTTTCTCCTTCTACATTCAGCTTTTGGGCATGCAAAGATATATATTATACGATCATATAATGAGTCATCTATGCTTGCATATGTCTGCAACAAAAGTTTCATAGGGGAATTACAGTTTTTGCAGAGCACCATTTCTGTAGGCGGCGGAGATTCTGGATGCAGCCATACCGGTTGTCCGCCAATAAATGAGTCCTGCAAGTCTGGTTTCTCTGTCTCAGAGATGGGGACATCAACACAGCCCAACAACACATTTGAATTCTTGTTGTCATAATCGTTCTCTGATCCCAGTTCCTGAATTCGAGAGCTCATTTCTAATCTATAAATTTTAATTAAACTGTACCGTTTAACACCTCCAGGCTGTAATACACCTAACCGAATTCACATTTTCGCATATTTTTCTTCTGATCTTTTTCCCTCAAGAGTTTTTTCTTTTTTATTTTTTTTTATTTTTTTTTTCGCGTAATAAGAGAAACTACAACTGACACCACATGGACTTCCCGATCCGATCGTGGCCTATCTGTCATAGACAGCAATCACAGCAATCAGATAGCAACTCCAAATTCGACTCGAACTTCACTATGTTGGGTTGCGAAGCACAATTAGCAAGCAATGGTTGTGGTAATCTAAATTTTGGTTGCACCCTGTTCCGTGACTTGAGCTCTTGACATGCGATTATAGACAGGCACACACTGAGAGCGGGTACTACTTTGCTTGCAATGGCATCGTAATAGCTGATATGTATCATACCCAAGTCTCACATTTTCTTTCAATAACAAAAACGGGTCTCATGTACTACTGCGTTGCTCTTGCGTATCTTAGTAAAATCTGTGGATAAAGATTACCCCAGAAGCCCAGACTTATCTTAAATTCAAAACCCGTTACCCGGGAATCCTAGCAATATTCTCGCTCTCGGTGCTTGCTCGATCCCGATCTTTGCCATTTTTTCCCTACGTAGCCACTCACCCCAAAATCATAATTTTCATTTATGCAATTTCTCGGACTTCTCGTTATAAAGCCATGTATCCCCTACCGCTCAGATAATCCTCCTTTCAAAACTTTCGCCACTATTTCGGACTTGTGTTTTGCTGCTTTCGACTGAGTCTCAACACTTTACATAGTTCAGGACTACATTCTAATTATTTTATCCGAGACAATTGTCACCCCCGATCATATTTTTGTAACCTTGTCGACTTTCCCCTGTAATGTTCACACCCGCTGAGTCATCTATAGGAGCAGCATTTGTTCAGTTTGCAACATGCTCCTACATGAAAATTGAGGGAAAGGTCATCGGCTTTTCAAGTATTCTCTATAACTCGGTGTTTAAGCCGACCATCCATTCCGTTTCCATCGTTCTGGGTGTGATTTTCTCTGGATTCTTTGTTAAGCAGTTTTTACCTGCATTTGTGCCAACCTTCCCGGTTTCTGTCTCCTCCAGCCCTTTCGTGCTTGGTTCTGCTGCTAACTACATTCTCTCCGGTTTGCTTGTCGGACTTGGAACTTCTGCCGGATGTGGATGCACATCTGGTCATATGGTCGCAGGTTGCTCTCGTCTGAGAAAAAGAAGCTTTGTGGCTACAGCAATCTTTGCCGCCACAGCTATGGGTGTCAGTGCTTTAGTCGGAAATGCTAGCGGATGCGGCGCAGTTCCATGTTATCATTATGACGAAACCTTTCAAGTATTCAACGATAACAAGAGTTTTTTGTTGAAACTCTTAGCGTTGGCTTTTGTTCACTCATATATTGTGCTTCCTTATGTTTCAGCAAAGGTGAAGGAATCTGGAAATGAATTGGCAATCAAAATTGCCAGGGTTGTCGATGGTATCACGGCCGGTTTCAATTTCGGGGTTGGCCTTTTGATTTCTGGAATGGCATCAAGTGCCAAAGTTCTTGGATTCCTCTCTATTTTTACGCCGGACAAGTTTGACCCATCACTACTCGTGATTCCAATTGTTACTATTCTTCCAAATATCTTTCTCTGGAAGAAATCTGTTCCTGAATCAAAGACCGAGCTACTAACCAAGAAGCCAGTTTTGGAAGATAGTTACGACCTAGCATTTTCCGATGAGATTACCAACAAGTTTTTGCTTGGAAACGTTTTGTTCGGTCTTGGTTGGGGTTTAGCCGGCATCTGTCCTGGTCCTGGTATACTAGGTGCTGTGCTCAATGGAAGCAATGGATTGTACTGGGCCGGATCTTTCCTTGGTGGCTATTTTGTCACAAAGAATTTCTTTTAAATCTAAAATCCAAATAAATTCCACCTCAAGATGATGTTAAGCGACCGTTAGCTGGTCATTGTAGCATTGTGGCTGTTTATGAGAGTAAAGGACGCCAAATGCAGTAGATAAAAAAGAAAATAAGTTGCCGAATTCGGCAGGTATGCAGGGCTGTGAATCTGGGCACTTTTCGAAAAGAGCAAGCTTGGCTTGCAGCAGATGCAAAACGGGTTGTGGAAACTACCGGAGTAAATCCCTGAAATGCTTATCGACGTAGTTGACACCTTATAGGTGTGGTTGTCAATTTTACCACGATATTTCTGCCTCATAAAGCGCAATAACGCGCAATTGAAACCAACGCTGATGAGAGGAGCGACTCTACCAGTTGGAAAATATGTTTTGATTTTCTGCTTCTTCTGCCTCAAAGACCCTGAAAGACTGAACTCGCAGCTCCGTTCATGTCAAGTTATCTGTATCTGTGTTCACCGTGGAGCAGATGGAGCCTTTTATGCTGCACCATCGATGGTGTCAATTCCCAGCCTCAATGGCTGATGAATACAGAGACCGATAAACTTATCAAAAAAAAAATAAAAAAGTAAAAAAAAAAAATAAAAAAATAAAAAAAAAAAAAAAGGTATTTCGCATAATTGGATGCCTGTTCATAATTTTTGGTAAAACTAATTTCAGAATAGGTATATGGATCATCTCGATCTCGCTTCGGGTATCACGCACGAGTCATTACTGCTACAGCTTAAGCTTGAACCACGCTCCGACTTTTCTTACCGAAACCCCACACGGTAGAAATTCCGTACCAAAAATTCCAGTCTGATGTGAAATTTTCACCTCAAAAATTCCGTTGCTCTCTCCAATCACTGCCGAAAAATTTTCGCGGTTGAACCGATGTCAAATACTTCCATGCACGGAAGCGGCGCCGCTAACTGAGTACAAAAAAAAAAAAAATAAAGAAAAATATAAGTAAAAATAAAAAAATAAAAATTAAAAAAATAATAAAAAAAAAATTTGAAAAAAATGAATCCCTGATGATGTGCGCAGACCACAGCTTTGAGTCCACACACGGGGAAATCCTCCACGCTGTCAGTTCACCACTCAATTTCACGTCTCGAACGTCAGCGACTTTGCTGTATTTTTTTTTCAATATCAGTGGTCTCTTTATTTTTTTGTTTGCTTTAGAGGATTGTCAATTTCCACATCTTAGCATCAATCAGTTTGTTGTTCTAACTCGATTCTTTTTGTTCAGTGAAGAAAGATCCATTGTTTCAGTTGTCCACCCGTTCTTTTTTTTTCGTCTCCCTTAAAGCAGTTCGAATCGACATAATCTCTTGAAAAGTGATACGCCATTCCGTTCTTCCTTTCCAAGCTCTTTCAGTATTTTCCCCGTATTTATCTCTTAACCAGTTCGGATCATTCTATCTATCGTTGAATAATGTCTTCTCCCGCTCAATTGTTGGCTAGGAAGCATGCCGAGGCAGAAGCAGCCGAATCAGGCGTCGAACCCGATGTGTCCGCTTCTGAATCCCCCATTTCCTCCTCTGCACCATCTGAGTCTACTCTTGCCAGTGAAATCTCTGATGATCAGCTAGAGAAGTCGAAGACCAAGCAACCAAAGAAAAAGAAGATTATTTCTATGGACGATGATGAAGCCTTTCCATCTTTGGGTTCTGCTGTTGCTGCCCCGTTAAAGTGGGGTCCCTCGTTAGCTCAGAGAATCAACACTCCTTCTCCCGTCGCCAAGTCCCATGGTTCATTCAAGCAAGCTGTCAAGTCTTCAAATACTCAGATGACTTTCATTATCAGCGCTGACCAACAGCTGAACGTTACCAAGCCGGAGATTTTCAAGATCTTCTCTAAAATCAAGGAAGAGTATGGTGTCAACATTGAATCCACATTCTCCGCCACAACGAACAAAAGGACTTTCTTGCTTACAGGTCCTTTAGTGACTATCCAGAATGCAAAAAAGGCTGTTCTCAAGCAGCTTACCAAGCCCCTGGTCATTGAATTCGAAGTTCCCGCCAGTCTGAGATCTGTTATCATCGGTTCTCAGGGTAGAACTTTAAAGCCGATTGTGGAGTCGACGGGTGTCAAGATTGATATTCAAAAGGATGAAAACTCTAAGCAGCAGGACGAGTCTGCAGAAGACACTGAGGCACCAGAAGAGGATGACGATGATGATGAACTATTTGGATCAATGATCAAAGTTATTGTTGAGGGTGACATTGAGAGCTGTGAGGAGGCTAAATCCAAAATTCTTGCCATCGTCAATGAGCATACAAAGTCGCTTACTGCCAAGCTCGATATTCCAGGACATCTTGCACCTTTTGTTGCGGCTAAAATTCCAACCTTGGATCTACCTTCTGAATTGGAGATTCTTTCGCCTAACACCAAGAAGGCACATGTTCTTCTAACAGGTAAGCGTGAAGATGTCGTTTACGCGAGAAAGAAGATCAAGGAATTGGTGTCAACTTTGGAATCTGAAATCACTTCAGAAGAGAAGACAGTTCCTAAACAGGTCCATCAGTTCTTTGACCACGATAAAATCCTCAAAGAGACTGGCGTCGTCGTTGAGGTTCCGGACCCAGATTCGCCCTCTCTGATTGTCAAATTCTCTGGCTTGAAAGACGACATTCCAAAGGCTGTGGCCCTAAGTAAATCTCTTACCTCCGAATTTATTGTTGACTCTCTTGATTTGGGAAGATCACATGGTGGAAAATGTCAGCATGCAAAGTGTTTGACTGCATATTTCTTGTACACTAAGTTCTTTGATGCGTTAGCCACCAAGTACGGTGTCCAAATTAAAGCTCCCTCTTATAAATCTCTTGAAAATGATGAAGTCAACAAGGTCATGGTCTATTTTATAGGAACTAAGGACAAAAAGGATATTCTAAGGCAAGTGAGGAAGGAGGTTGTTGATGCGGTTAACAAGTATACTCCTAACTTTGTGAGGATTATAACCGATATTGATTCCTTCGTCTTTTCGAAGTTAGATAGCTCAGTCGCCATAGAGAAGAATATCTCGATAATCCCATTGGGCAGTTTAGCAGGATACGGTAACAAGCTGATCTTGATTGTTCAACTGTCTGACGACGAGTTCTTGCCTTCCAGCGAAGAAATTAAGGAGCGTTTGGATGTTGTAGATCAGTCCTTGAATAGTCTAAGATCACTTTCCGAGCAGGTGGTTTCTAAGGCTGTTGAAGTTGACTCCAAAGACCAAGCACATTTGGAAGGAAGTACAATGAATGTGTTGTTGAGCAAGTTTGAGCCTGGAAGTGTTGAGATTAAGCTTCATCAAAATGCTGATGGTCCTTCTGATAACGAAATTTTCCTCAGAGGTTACAAGGATGAAATTTCTAAAGCAATTGAAGACATTAACCAGACTATTGAAGACGTGAAAAACTATGAGATTGCTTCAAAGTACAATATTACAACAGAATTCCCAAGAAAACTTCTCTCAAGGTTAATTGGACAGAAGGGCTCGAACCTGAACCAATTGAGAGATGAATTTGATGTGAGGATTGATGTTCTAGACAATGGTAATGATAAGCACCAAGAGGAAGATGATAAGGATAAGACTTCTGTAAAACTTACCGGTTTGAAGAATAATGTTGATGAATGCTCTAAGAGACTACAACAACTGGCCAAGAAATGGGCCGATGAAAAGACAGTCACATTACACATAGATCAAAAGTATCACAGAAAAATGATTGGTCCAGGTGGTGTCTACGTGAATAGATTGCAGAACAGATATAAGGTTGTTGTGCATTTCCCACGTGAAAATTCCGAGAGCAACAAGGATGTGGTTACCATTAGAGGACCATCGAGAGGTGTTGCAAGTGCTGAGGATGAATTGAAGGAACTACTACAATATGAAAAGGATAACAGCTTCAAAGAAGTGATGAAGGTTTCCTCAGATGTTTTGTCTCGAGTCATCGGAAAATCCGGAGAGCAAATTAAAGATATCTCGGATGCCGCCGGAGTTAGCATCAACACGATATCGACACCAGAGAAGGAAAAGGAAAATGGATATGCCGAATTTGAAATCATTGGTTCAAGAAAGGGAATCAAGGAGGCCATGGAAAAGATCAAGGAAATTACGGAAAAAGTTCATAACTACACAACAGTCACACTAAAGGTCGATCCAAAGTGGCATAGAAACTTAATCGGAAGGGGTGGCTCGCTCAAGAGAAAGATAATTCTGAATGCTGGAGGCTCTGAGAATCATCATTCGGAGTTCAGACGATATCTACAGGTTCCAAGTAAGGGATCTGATTCCGATGAGGTTGTTTGTGCTGGTGACAAGACAGTTGTCGATAAGATTGTGAAGCAGGTGCAGGATATTGTGAAAGAACTTGAGAGTGTCACGTCGAAGCAAATAACTGTTCCAAAGAAGAAGCACAGATTGATCATTGGACCCCTGGGAACAGTTAGAAGATCGATTGAAGAGGAGTGTAAGGTTGTGGTTTCGATTCCAAAGGTTGACGTTGAATCGGATGAGATCAAGATAAAGGGTACTCCGGAACACATCGAGAAGGCTATAGCCAGGATCGAAAAACTAACAGAATAGAGGTGTCCAGAGTTCTGAAAAGTTAATAATTGTTTTAAAAAGTACTACTGTTTTTCTCTCTCCCCATCTGTCTTTTTTTTTGTTGTTTATTGCTTTTTTAGATTTGTTTTTTTTCCTTTTTAGTTTGAATTTTGTTTCTCGTTTATACATATTTCAATACGTCATTTAATTATCTAGAGTACGGCTACATCTATAATTAGCTATGGCATTGTGGGACACGTCACATAGTAAGAACAAAGAGAAGAGTCTGTGTCAGTTTTCCCTAGAGTCAGCCGCACCAAAGCAAAAAAAT
>JAJMBG010000032.1:0-28694 GCA_030565225.1 Allodekkera sacchari
GTAGCAGTTCGACAGCGGCCTGTCTTTTCATCGGAGCAGACAGCCGGAGTTCGGTCATTTGAGCATTTTTCTGCAGCCTTTCCTGTTGATTATATACTAACCTAGCCGATACAGCTGTATCTACTGGTCTGGATTTTCTCCCATAAACCAAGGAAACCGTATCCTTCTGAGTTAAAATACAAGACAAATGGTGAGTGTTCAGAGCTGCAGCACCTTCCCAGCTTCAATTCTGCCCCTCAGGATGGAATAATCCTATCTGTGGTGATTCCATGCTTTAATGAGACCAGTAGGTTGAAAGGCATGCTTCTAGAGGCAGTCAAGTTTCTCAGGGCGAACTATGATGATAAGTATGAGATATTGATTGTAGATGATGGATCCAGTGATAGGACGGCCGAGTACGCTCTTGAGCTTGCGGATGAGTTGAAGATATCTCCTGGTACTCTGAGAGTGGTTACATTTGTCAAGAACAGAGGGAAAGGAGGAGCTGTGTGTCATGGCATGCAGGTGTCCAGAGGATCATACGTGATATTTGCGGATGCAGATGGTGCGTCAAAATTCAGTGACGTGCAAAAACTGATGGCATCAATCCAAAAACTCGACGGACATTCGCCTACGACGAATGCTGCTATTGCGATTGGATCTCGAGCTCACATGGTGAATACAGATGCCGTTGTCAAGAGGTCATTCATTCGAAACTTTTTGATGTATGGGCTTCACACTTTAGTGTTCATTTTTGGAATTAGGACCATTAAAGACACCCAATGCGGTTTCAAACTATTTAACAAGGCGGCAATCTCCAAAATCTTTCCTAACATGCATACAGAAGGATGGATCTTCGATGTGGAAATTCTAATATTGGCTAACCGTCTAAGCATTCCAGTTGACGAGATACCTATTAGTTGGCACGAGGTTAAAGGCTCAAAGATGGTTTTGGCCAGAGACTCCGTCAATATGGCAATAGATTTGATGGATACCAGATTGGCATATATACTGGGTATATACTCTGCCAAGGTGTCAAAGATAGAATAATTATAGAGTAATAGATAGTTTGGAATAGATAGTTTGGAACAGATGTCATGTAACAGTAGTAGTGCCTGCAGTTGGGACCCAGATATGAACTAGCCATGTAACCTTGTACTGAAAGTCGCCAAAATTGATTGCTAGTATTAATAAATGCTTGCGAGTTCTTTGTTGTACTTAATTTATGGCTCACAAAGCGTACAACTTCATCAATACTCTTTCTTACCTCGAGGACTGAACCCGAGTCCGCGGAACATGTTATTCTTCATAGTTGAGCATGTGCCAGAGATATGTCTTTAAGGATGGCCTCCGCTATGTTAAACCATACTATTTCAACCATCATACGACAGTCAAGGGGAGATGGTTTGGGAAAACCGTCCTCCAAGTTTTTACCGAAGAATTCCGTTATTTTAGCAAAGAGCATTATCGACAACAGATATTGAATAAAGAGGTCAGCGTAGTCAGAAAGAGAAAGGCTCAGCAGATGATATTTTTAGGACAGGAGTTGCTTGAAATCCAGCTTATTTCAGGAGACTACATTTTGCACAAGGAACACCGGCACGAGCCTGCCGTTGTGGACTCTGAAATCAAAGTAATATCGCAAGATAATGATTTTCTAGTGGTTGATAAGCCTTCTGGAATTCCTATCCATCCTGTTCACAACTACTTTTACAACACGATAACGGAAATCTTGAAGCACGACTTGAAATTGGGGCAAATATACCCTTGCTATCGGTTAGATAAGCCTACTAGCGGAATATTGGTTCTTGGTAAGACTTTCGAGGCTGCCTCGACTTTGCAAGAGCAAATACGTAATCAGCAAGTACAAAAGGAGTATCTTGCTAGAGTTGATGGAAGATTCCCGGATGGAACTCAGACATGCACTGATGACGTAGTTGTTGTTGACGTCAAGAGGAAGCTTAAACATGGTGTAACCAAGAGAGAAGCGTGCACAAAGTTTCAACTGCTGAAGTACGACCCGGAGTTGAACCAAAGCATTGTGTTGTGCAGTCCAAAAACAGGGAGAACTCACCAAATCCGAATTCATCTTCGCAACATGGGGTATCCAATTGTAAACGATCGACTCTATAACTCCAAGCTTGGTTCCATGTTTTCTCTAAAGGCAGACAATAGGCCAACGAAGGAAGAGTTTGAGGAGCTCGAAAGGCAAAGTGTAAGGAGAAGAGAACTACTGTTGAGTGGAGAAAGTTGTCCGGAATGTGGTATGCCACTATATAAAGATCCCAAACCTCAAAGTATGATTCTCTACCTCCATGCGTATCGTTACTATAGTAAGGACAAGAAGTGGTCATACCAGACAAGAATGCCCGACTGGGCTTTCTAGATGAATTCCTCTGGAAGCCAATCCTGAAGAAATACCAGATTAGGTATTAATATTATCATTAATATGTTTTATGTACAGTTTTGCGCCTTTTCCCGTTATATATTGGCCTAATTATTGGGAGGTTAAATTTTTGGCATGTAGTTTCGATCTTATGCCAAGGGAGCCGCTGTTCCGCCCATGCAGCTTCTTTGCAAAGGAGTTTTTTGTCTGTTTTCTTAACCCTGCTCATGGCAAATTGGAGGTCATTTCTGAATTCTTGCAACTCTTTTTCTGTTTTTGGCATGACGCTACAGAAGAAGCGGTATAACCCTGTAAACTGGTTTTGGAGCACCACATCGGAGTTGAAAATTTTCATGAAATCCTTTTTCAACAGTCGTCTGTATTTGTTTCGATTAACGGCGAGCTTGAATGGCTGGAGATTTATCTGGAGGCCGTCTGGTAAGCAGTGCTTCATACCGGTTTCGTTTAAAACAAGTGAAGTATTGATGTAGATCATTAAAGCTGGACTCGATTTGCGAATCCGAGAAAGATAATGAGTTTTATCAAGGTATGCCATCGAAAAGAATCGGCACCTATAGATGAACCGGGCACGAGTAATCTGGCTGCTCATCGCTATCTCCAGCAACTCGTTGTTAACTCCCTTGATGTCCTTTGCGGATCGGCAAAGGTCCGTATTCTCAGTTACATACCCATATTTGGACTCCGGAAGTTCGTAAACAGCAGAATCTAGCTCTTCCTTACTGAGCGTTACTTTAGATGCATCAAAGTGAAAGGTCCCTATGGGCAGCACGGCTTCTTCATCTTCACGCTCACTGTAGTTGGTAAATTCCGGAATCTGAAATGAAGACTTGTGGTTACGTTTTCTGACTCCCAATTTTAGCTGGTCAAACAAATCATCAAGACATTTGTCGATCGGCTTGGCTCTATCGAGCCCAATTTCGGGTACAATATAGTCTCTCATTTGAAGAGAGCATTTCGGGGTCTCCTTCTTCTCTACAGCTACCAGTTTCTGCCCTGCCTTAGGAATCTCCAGCAGACGCCTTTTCCCCACTTGGCTCATCGCATTACAACTATTGGCATATAACCCAGCAAGTCCCCTATGGCTCAGCACCCCTAGCATGACATTCTTCCTTTACTGTTACTTTAGTGAAATGATATTTTTATTTTCTGCCTGTGTTTTATCTCAAACCTTCAACCTTTTTCTGCGGGATCCAAAAAAAAAAAAAAAAAAAAAAAAAAGAAAAAGAAAGTGCTCCAGCGAGCTCAGCGGAGATTGCACATCCAGTGAAGAGACTCCATTTGCTTACTTCGCCTGCACTACTTAACTATTCCAGCTCTCCATCGCTAGTATTTGGGTAGACATCTTTTTGCGCTTTTTGCAAATCGTCTAATTCAATTTTCTCCGTTTCAAATGCTCAAGCTATTATCATGACGGAATATCTCTCTCAGCAGCAACCAGAAACTTTCCGGCGTATCTCTCCAAGAAGACTCTGGGTACGACGCCATGGCAAGATCCCAACCACGATTCTGGTCGGTCCAGAGGATATTGTTGATGACTTGAAGTACATGATTGCACAAAAATTCCCTACCAGTATAGCATGTGAATGCGATCCATCTGATCTTATCTTGAAGCTTGTGCTGCATAATCATCCGGTTTCATCCGTGACCTCTCCCTCTGTATCCACTAAATCCCAGGCTATCATAACATCGAACTCCGATCATTCCACAGACACTCAGCACAGATCATATTCATCAGGGCCCCTTGGGGCTTCTTCTTCTATAACGCCGCTACCGATGTCCAAGACCAATTCGGAACCTTCTGAGGAAGATAGCTCCGTCCCGCTTCCAAGTGAGGTTGTACTCCGCCCTGATGCCTATGTTTGGGCCATTCTCGATCAATACTTTCCTGACGGAATGACAATGCAGGACGCTATCATTATTGATCAACCCGAAGAGAGTAGGGAAGTTCGGCCTGTATCATACGAAAAATGGTCTGCCCGTTCGACTCCTGATCCATCAAAGGACAGTGGTCAACTCTTTGTTAATACTAGAACCAATCACTATATTAGGCAGCCTGAAGCTGGTTTGCAGACGGCATCTCCATTTCCTCTTCGCAAATCGGCTATATTGGGGGATCAGAAAGTTCCACCTCCAAGAGATTCAGCGAGAATAAAAAGAGCCGCCGCTGTGAGTGAAGATCCTGATTCAGGTCTGATTGTATTGGTTCCTGGTCAAGATAAACTTGAAAAGCAACACCAGCAGCCACAAAGGCAGCGAGAAACGCCTACTCCAACATCAAAAAAACTTGCAACTGTCTCTGATAAAAAGGCGAAGAAGAATTCTAACAAGGCAGTCCAAGCCAATCAGTCCGAAAGCAGATCGCCAACAAAACATCCAAAACGTTGGATCCAGAATCCTCTTTTATCTAAGATCTTGTCCCATCTAAATGTGCTGGTCGTTGAGGATAACTCTGTTAATCAGAAAATTATGGAGCACTACTTGAAATCATGTGGAGTTAACTGCAAGCTTGCTGCAAATGGTAAAGAGGCACTGGAACTCTGGAAACAAGGTGGCTTTCATCTTTGCTTCATGGATATTCAACTGCCGGTGATGTCAGGAATTGAAGTCATAAAGGAAATCCGGCGATTGGAAAGATTGAATCGTATTGGAAACTTTGCTACATCTCCTGCTGCTACAGGAAATGAGTCGAATGCAACCAGTCATATGGATGCCAATAAATTGGATTTAACGCTATTTCGATCTCCAATAATCATAGTTGCATTGACGGCATCCACCAGTGTTGAAGATAAGCAAGAGGCTTTGGCTGCAGGATGCAATGACTACTTAACAAAACCTGTGAAGTTAATTTGGTTGGCCCAAAAGTTAACTGAGTGGGGATGTATGCAGGCTCTCATTAACTATGATTACTTTAGAAGTGACTTTTAAGGTGTCTTAGTATGATATTATTAGCTAGAAGCCCGCATATATTGGCCATTTCGCTAGACGCTACTACTCGTCATTTGGGCTGGCTTTGTCGAATTGGTAAAGGATCCAGGTAATGACCATCGAGTTGCACCTTCATTCACATAAGAATTTGGCTCTTGCTCCCGTTTGTTACACAGCATCTTTTCTATTTCATTTGTACGGAGCATGAATTCAGAATGTGAGATTAACTGAATAACTTTCACACAGCTAAGCCCCAACGAGAAATATAAATATCTGATGCCATTCAATCGCTTACTTGCAGGGTCACCGTCATAACCAAGTATGAAGCTCCTTAGTTCTGATATGATTTTATTCATGCATGTCCGTGAACTTTCCGAAATCTTAGGCTCTGAAACTGAAAGATTATTTCCATTAATTTCTTTCTTTAGATTCTCGGTGCGAAGAATTGCATCCAATTCTTCAAACGTATACACTTTTTTATTCCTCTTCTTGAAGGACATATTGGACTTTGATGTAACTTCATCACTAATAGAAGATGACTGGCTTGCGCATAAAAGTTTGCTTGTGTTGTAGTAGGTAGTATCTGAGTCAACTACCCTAATAGGAGTCAAGGAATTACCCTCTAAAAGTAAAGAGAGCCGGTGAGCGGAATCAGAATGTTCACCAAGGGCAGCGGTTGACGAGATTTGCTTTGAATGTTTCAAAGAATGAGGTCTAGCCCGAATGAGGTTCTGAATACCACTGCCTATACGGCTGGGTATGGTTCTGTGAGTTTCCGCCAATTTATTCTTCTCAATGTCTAAGTCAGCTTCCATAGGCGGTTCTTCTTGCGAAAGTTCTGTTTGTCCATGAGCAGAAAACTTTCTGGCAAATCTTGAGGACAAAGGGTTCATCACAATTGAACTGAGTATTGCGGTGGGGAACTTGTTGTTGTATTTAACTGTCTCTTTGTCACTGTGGTTTTTATGTTCAAAAATATGCTGGCTAAGTACTTTGCGATATTCTTTAAAACCTTTGTAAAATATAATCAAGAAAATGCATAAAATGAGAATAAAGGACGTGGAAAGCAATATTATAATTAGAAGATCCTTACTGGATGTAACAAAAAGGTCATCATCGATATTCTGGGCATAATATGGTACATTATCCGAAGTTTCTGATTTGGTGTTATCATAGGTCGAAATCAACGTATTGGGTAATGGAGTATTATCTATGACAGTCATATTTAGTACTATTTTTTTTCAGCAAATGTAAAAAAAGTAAATCAAAAAAAAAAAAAAAAAAAAAATACGTACGATAAGAATCGAAAATAAGACATTTAATAAAGAAAAGCACAGAGAAATGAAACAAAAGTATGTTCTATGTCGTATCGGTGACTTACGAGATGATCGATTAAACTATTTTTAGGAGACAAAGAAAGCGTGTCCACAAAGATAGAGCATGAACAAAAGAAAAAAATAAAGCGTTTATTCATTGACGGTTTATACCATAATGCAAATTGTAAATTATTTATTCATTGCGAGAAAATGAATATTTTTGATACCCGGTATCCAAAAAGGCACGATTAATATAAGTTTGCCACAACGCCTCGGCATCTGCAACACTAAAGGAGGCCAAGTCCTCATCATCCTCAAAGTCCTTTTCGCCTGGTGAGTCCTCTGGTTTAGACTTAGCAAGCTTCCGACCCAGATTTATCCAGTTCTCCACTATCAAGCTGTCCATGGCATAATCCTCACTATCAGTAGTGTATTCAAGCGAGTAGTTAAAGGTGAAGTTTGAGTCCTGTGCCGCACTCTCTAAATCGAGGTAGTATTGTGCATATCGTTCAGGAGTAAATAACTGTGGAACATAGCCTGGACCTAACGGTAGATCCTTTGGCATCGGAGTTGGAATGGTGTCATCCTTCGAAAGGCTATAGAACTTCTTCTGCTCCTGTACAGTGAGATCATCTATATATTCTGACAACTCGTCACTGTCTCTAAGATACTGATTCAATGTCTCGAAAAAGCGGTCCCATGGTTGGTGCTGTAGAAATTCTCCGTCTGCAAATAGATCTGTGACATTATATTCCCAAATTCTGAAACCAGGGTTGAATGTTGGAATCACGGACGCAGTGACGTGAGCAAAAGAGTATCTCTCACCCATGAACCCTCTTTTCTTCTTCCCCTTTAGTTTCGAATACTGAAAATCACGCACAGTCTCAAGATAAGACACTTTTCCAGATGGGGCACCAATGTATTTCTCAATCTTCTTTTTGAGAGTAGAGCCTTTCTGCTCCGCATCCACTCTTGCAAAAGAATTAAAGAGATCATTATAGTAGCTTTCGATGTCTTCGACATCGTCATCGTCATCATTGTAGGTGTTAAATTGTAGAGACTGAGCATCTTCCTCAAGACCCATTTCCAGAAGTCTCTTCTGGATGGACCTCCAAGCCTTGACCGAGTCCATTGGCACAAAATGGTCTATATTCATGTGGCCCCACACACTGCCTATTATAATATCCCTGTACTCATGCATCCAAACAGTCATCTTAGAATAGCAGCTGTGGTGAAGGTTTTTAGGAATAGGAGGAACATGGCCACATAGCCAGACCTTCATCTTTCTTCTTCTCAATTCTTTAAGTGTGGCGCTCAGCCACTCAAAAAGCTTGTATCCAGGCTGTTTTCTACCATCACAGTTATCATTCAAAGGATTAGACTTGAAAAGATATTGCGTGTTGATAGATAGAACGGCTAGTTTTCCAGGAATGACTTCCCTAAAGTAGTAGACCCCCCTTTCAAACGTGTGGAGCTGCTCGGTTGGCACAAAGTCCCTCCATATTTTGTAAATTTCTCTGGTCTGAAGTGTAGGTCCAGGAGCAAACAAGTTGTGAGGGTAGACATCGTTATTTCCGAGAGCTGGAATGACCTTAACACGTCGCGTTAGTGGCATCAAATCCTCCTCGCCGTCATCCATGAAGGTTTTCTCCATGATATTGGCGACATCCTGATTGGTGTCGAAAATCTCACCCTCGTATCTAGGGTACTTTCGATCGTTATCGTGTCTAATATTGTCACCTGTCCAGATGACAAAGTCGATTTTATCCTTCAGATTTTCTCTAATCCACTTTAGCGTCTCGTGGAATAGTTTAACAGGCGAGTCACATCCGGACATGGCATCACCATACTCGTGAGAAAGGTCGAAATCGGGATCATCGTCGATTTTAGTGTGGCACTTTCTGTATATCGATGCACCTTCTTTGATAAACTCATCGGGATGCATATCGGTAATATGAAGAAATCTGCCATGGATGACTTGCTTCGAAGATTCGACGAGGTTTCCATCGTCGTCTATTTGATATACCTGGATGGAATGGTTTGGCGTAAGGCCGAGTCTCTTAAACTCCTGCTCATCATCGTCATGAATCGCAGACGCCTGTAGTCTGAATGCTGAGCCGGCAGCTGCGCTGGTTGGTGTAAAGGCTGTCTCCTGAGACTTGTATGAACGCTTCAAATAGACCAACGATGGTGCTATTGTCAGTAGAGTCAATAGTAAGGCGGCAACTACGATGCTAACGTGTCTCTTAGCCATTTTGGAAGAATGTAGTGAAACGATGTGCAACAGATTCAGATTACCGTGCTACTCGTAGGAACACTGTCGGTGCAGTTGCGTTCAGTCTTTTTCTTAGCGGGAGATAATCTGGGCAAACAACACTAATCGGTGGTGATGGAGGCCAGCAGGTGGAAAGTTTTCTGATCAGTATCCAGTCCAGAAATCTTTCAAACCGAAACTGATTGTCGGGCAATATCCGAAAGTTCTCTCAGTTCCCAGGTTGCAATTTGGTGCTGTTGCTTGGAAGCTAATAGGAGCAACTAGCAGTAATAATTAATGGTGTGCTCCGAAGGCCGTGCTAGCCGAGACGAAAAAATTGCTTCTGCTTTCAGCGTGCGTAACCAGGAGGGTCGGATGTGGTGGAGATAGCCAGCCGGAGAGCGCTTGGTTTGTTTCTACCGCACTCTGGTTTTCCGTGTCTACGGGTACGCTAGAACGTGTGTGTGTGTGTGTGTGTATCTTCTACCGCGCGGCTCTACCACATCTCACCTGGTAATCAATAATATGGTGGGGAGTGAGCGACGAAAGCCATAAGGAGTGTGGGGGAAGAGAACATGAGCTGCCCGGGATAAGAAAAAGAGATTTTGAAACGATGAGTCAATCAGGAGGGAGTTATTTGAATGTAGAATCAATATTATATTGGTGCTGCTGAAAGTGTCTAGGAGTGTTCATAGCCGCCAGCTGGCAACGGGTCCAATGACTCCTCTGACCCTCTTATCTATCTCTGCCATCAATCCATGTGCTCGGCTGTGCACTTTTTGGGATTTCTTGCCTCTCTCTCTCTCTTTCTACGCCTCAATCGCTTCAATCGCCTCACTTTCCATACCTGCTCGTGTCAGCCATTCACTCATTCATCTACATGGCTGCACCCTTCGATTGCCTCTTTCGATTGTCTCCTTCGTCTGCATCTTTCACCTTATTTCCGAGATGTATGATGTACCTACTCTGCTGCCGCATTATTATCTTCTGCAAGAATTCTGCGCGCCTTACTTATATTCTTATAATACTACTCTCTACCCTCTCCTTCTTTCTCTCTCCGTCTTTCTCTCTTTCTCTCCCCCTCTTTTCTTTCTTCCCCTTGCGGCACCTTGACGTAATCTCCTGCCGCGTGCTTGCTGCCGCCCACACCGGTGCAGCCAAATACCGCTGTCATTTCCCGGTGAATCACACACCCACACAAAAAAAAAAAGCATGGCTCTGCCTCCGCCCCTGGACAGAACATCTTACAAAGTCAGGCTCATCATCATTTTTTTTTTCTCCTCATCCTTTTGTCGCCGTCCCCATCCGAGCACACCGTTTTCTCCCACTCACTTATTTTTCCTTCTGTCTACTTTTTTTTTTTGTTCTTTTCTCTAACACTGCTTTCTACCTCTGTCCTTCTCATAGAAACCTCTGTTTTCAATTCATCACTGTATTTGTATCTTCACATTTCCACCTGACTGCATTGCATACGAACTTCATCACTTACCCTTATTCTTATTAAAGCATGAGTCTTGTGTCGCAACAGCAACTTATGCAGAACCAGTTGCAGTTGAAGCAATTGGACGAGCAGAGACAGAAACAGGCTCAACAGACTATGAGCTTCCAGTCAAGCCGATCTACCACTCAGGAGATGTTGCAGAACCTGAGGTCCACTAAGGAAAAGAAAATTAGAAGGGATCCATCTGACCCGCTAGCTATACAGATTCCTACAACTGCAACACCAACTGAGGTGTTGGCGTCCCGTTTCAATTCATGGAGAAACATCATAGGATGTCTCATTCACTATTTGAAGGAGATTGTGTCTGTGCACGAGGAGATTAGCAGGCAGCAACTGCGTCTTAATCATGCCATCACTTTCCCCTTCCTCACGCAGGGCTTGGATGGCGAGTTGTACCGCCCAATGAGAGTCTCAAGCAATGTACGCTCCGCAGGCGGTGGTCAAGGCCTCTTCTCCGCAAAGAGGACTAATGGCTCAAGCGGAAAGCCTACCGACGAAGCGGCTGCTCCCGAAGGGAGCAAGCAGAACGATGATTTTGACCTTGCCAAAAGATTCTTCTTGCCTCTAGGAAGCGGTTCTATTCAAGATTTGCCCACCATACTCTACCAGTATCACTCCAATGCAGCATCTTTGGCCCAGCAAACTGTCAAGGAACTTAACAGTACGATCATCCCACGTTTGGAGGACTTGAAGAGGGACCTTCTTTTGAAGACGAAGGAAATCAGAGCCCTTCAGAGTGATTTCAAGAATCAGGTCGACAGATATCAGCAGGACACAAAGGCGGAACTTAGAAACTATATTCAATCGATTGAAATCGCAAGACAATCTTCGCTGCAGTTGAATCCAAAGAATGATCCTTACCTACTAAAGCTATCCCTAGACAGGCAAATCAGGAAGCAGCTCACTGAAGAAAATTACCTACATGAGGCCTTTATCAACTTGCAGACCTCTGGAAAAGAACTTGAGAAAGTTGTGTACATCGAACTTCAGACTGCCCTGACTGTCTATGCGAAGCTAATGGGCCAGCAGGCCCAGAATGTATTTGATGGCTTGATTTCCAAACTAGACTCTGGTATTCTTTCAAAGAATCCAGATTTTGAGTGGGATTCTTTCGTTGCAAAGGATACTGAAAACTTCATCGACCTAAACATTCCAATGAGACACTCTAACGAGATCCACTATAAGTACCAAGTGGATCCTCTCACTTTTGAGGTCCGTTCCGGTTTCTTGGAAAGGAAATCCAAATATTTAAAATCGTATGCTAAGGGATGGTATGTTTTGACGCCATGTTTTATCCATGAATTCAAATCTTCAGATCGTAAGAGAGACCCGGTCCCTGTCATGTCTCTTGCAATTCAAGACTGTCGTATTTCGGAGCACTCAAAAAGAGACGCAAGCAGTCCAAAATTTGTTCTCTTTGCTAAGCAGAATGCAGGATTGCTTCGTAAGGGTCACAACTGGGTGTTCAGGGCTGAAAGCTATGATGAAATGATGCAATGGTACAATGATCTAAAAAGATTGACGCAATCTGCATCTCCACAATCCAGGGCTGCCATGGCGGCAGAGCGCAGAAGAAGCCGGAGGGTGTCATCCTTGAATAGTGTTTCCCTTTCATCCGTGGCGAACGATGCATATTCAAGAAGCAGAATGTCCAAGGTCCTCAGCGGCAATGCTTCGAGTGTGGCGCCTGCTGGTTCCATAGCTGATTCAATAGAAAAGAAATCAATTGACACTATGATCTCGCTGCCAAAGCCATCCACTAATATGGTTCCACCAGCAGTCATTACAAATCAAAGTGTTCCCCAGTCGATGGTCACCAATGATGCGGTGATTAACGTTCCCGCTTCTAATTTGACGCATGATGCAAGTACACAAAGATCTGCACAGCTTCAGCAGCTATACCCACAAGAGGACGAGCGATATGACCAGACCGCTGATCAAAATTTGCAGCAGCTTGATACTTCTAAGGTGACAGCAAAAAAGGCCACCATTCCAAATGTCTCATATAACAGCAGTTTAGAGTCTAACACCAAGGATGGTTTTGTCGATGGCACACTCAGTGAAAGCGCAGATTTGGTTTCTGATGACGTTAAGAAGGAAACTCAGATGTAGTATTATTTGCTGGCACTTTTATATTTATTAAACTATCTGGATAGTTCGCAGAGTAAGGTCAAGTAGTGGTTTACTTGGTGTGTATCATGGGATCGATATAGTTTTTGTTAATTGATTTCTTTGTTCTGTACTTTTTTTTTTTTTTTGCTTAGTGGCCAGGCATTCCATTGCAACTCGTCCGGGAAGTTATTACTGACACTAGGAACTAGCCTTAAAACCAAAATCTGTGAATACCACCTGGAATTACAACTGCAGATATATATTTTATACTCTTTCCTGATAACAATGCTCTCCTTACTGCAATGTACTGTAGCGCATACATCTCGTTTTCTGCATCGTTTCCTATTAGGCGGCTTCGCCTTGGAATTATTTTCGGAGATCGCCTCGCAGCCAGTGTGGAGTACGCCGTTGATCGGTATCCACCGCACACTTGTGCTGCCTCGCATTTGTGTTATCGCTCCGAGCCTTATATATACGGCGGCATATCTGGCGGCAAGTGAAAAATCGCCAGGT
The DNA here is from genome assembly GCA_030565225.1 of Allodekkera sacchari. Classification (NCBI taxonomy): domain Eukaryota; kingdom Fungi; phylum Ascomycota; class Pichiomycetes; order Pichiales; family Pichiaceae; genus Allodekkera; species Allodekkera sacchari. The sequence continues at coordinate 13,008 of JAJMBG010000032.1, forward strand.
AAAAATTAAAATCATTTTGGAAAGCAAGCTATAGATCAAAAATGGAGGGAGATCAGTCACCAATACCGGGGTTTGACTTTCCGAAGCCAAAGCTCTCGTTCTTCCAGCGGCATTCCTTTACCGAGTTGATGAGTACTGGATCATTCATCATATTGGTGATTCTCTTTGCCTTATACTCTGCTGCTAAGCCATTCTTTACCAGATTCCTATGTGTTCCCCCGGAGAAGTTTAGAGAAGCAATCAAAGAAGCTTACGAAGGAAATGGCATGGTGAAAAAGCACTATGTGGGTGTCAAAGAGTCCAGCTACCGTAGAAGGTTGATGATGGCATCTCTGAAACCACAACTCTATTCAACAATGCCATTAGCCAACAAAGAGACTAATGACGGTACCGATCCTATTTATCGTCGGCTTAGAATTGCCAAGTGCGATGTTGATAGCAATCCAGAATTCCTAGACCTTATCAAGCCGATGGATATCGATGTTCCTGAAAGAAAAGTCTTCTATGGCTTCTTCCACCCTTTCAGTTATGCTAGGGGTGGTGGGGAAAGAGTTCTATGGGAAGCTGTTTATGCTACCTTAAAAAAAGAGCCAATGGGTGTGACTTTGATATATACATTCACAGAAACTGAGAAAGATTCCGTGTCTTCGATGCTAACTTCGGTTCACCAAACTTTCGGATTAAATCTCTTTGAAGAGGGGATAAAAGACAGAATTGTTTTCATACACATAGCAAACAAGTATAAATGGTTATTGCAGGCAAGCTCCTTCAAGTTCTTGACGATGGTGTGTCAAGCTCTCGGTTCAATTTTCTTGTTCTTCAATGCTGTCGGACAGGCCAGCCCTGATGTGCTCATCGATACCTTAGGCTGTCCTTTCATTTATCCCTTTGCATCCGGTTGCTTGGATGTTCCTGTTATTGCCTACATTCACTACCCTTGGGTCTCATATGATATGCTACAAAAGTTGAGACGCCTTATCAAAAGGCCATATTATCTTTTCAAATACGTCTACTGGTACATCATGCTAAAACTCTACGCTATCTGTGGATCATTCATTGATTGTGCTGTCTGCAACTCTTCCTGGACCCTAGCTAACTTGCAAAAAGCTTGGACCTGGATAGACGAAAATTATACTCCTACAATTTTATTTCCTCCAATTGGAATTGACAGCTCAGATTTAGGAGATGTCACCACTTTCAGAAGAGAGAAAATATTTGTGTATGTAGCCCAATTCAGACCAGAAAAGAGGCATGAATTATTAATAAAGGAGTATGCCAAGTATGCTAAGAATGTTTCAGAAAAGAATGCGTACAAGCTTGTGTTACTTGGTTCCACAAGATCTGAAGATGACGAAAAAACCGTGGAGGATCTACAAAAATTGACAGCCAAATTGGAAATTCCTCAGGGGCTGGTCACAATCAAGGTGAATTGCTCCAATGAAGAGGTTAATGAATATCTCAACAAAGCAGATTTCGGCCTCAACACCATGTGGAAAGAACACTTTGGTATATCCGTGGTTGAATACATGTTTCACGGTGCAATACCGATTGTTCATGCCAGTGCCGGTCCGTTGTTGGACATAGTGGTTCCTATCAATGCGGCCACGGGCGATTTAATAAACGAGAAAGAATGTGAGACTGGTAAAATAGATGATTCTTACCAATCTGGATTTTTCTTCAGAGACCGTAGTGATCCGGACTATGGTGCTTCTGTTAATAAGTATGACACATTGAGTGAGGTTTTTGGTAAGGTCACGAAGTTGACGGAAGAACAAAAGAAACATTACCGCATAAACTGCACCCAGGTTGCAGAAAAGAAGTTTGGCAAAGATGTCTTTGCAAAAACGTGGTCGGAGCTAATCGTCAAGGCTACTTCGTTGGAGCGGTTGAACAGAGAGAGCAGAGATAAGGTTGCACGTTATTACTAAACTAATTTTTTTATTTAGAGGTTGATGCTGTGTGGCAGAGTCGACCTTCAATTGCAGATAGAACTTTCATCTTAATAACATCTCTCAATTTAGTCTTGCGGGATCCCTCGGAAATCATTTTTATCTTCGCTTGCGCTTCAGTCAAGGTAGCTGGGCTTTGTAGCTCTCTGAGGATTCTTTCCAGTGATTCTCTCTGTGTAAAGTGTGATCTATTGATGACTGGCACACTGGTAATATCGTAGACCTCGTTGAAAACTGTGCTTTCAGGCGATAACCAGTCAGCAGAAGCTTGCAAAATGGTACTAGAGTTATCTTCATCGCTGACATTGGACAGCCATAGTATAATGAAAGAGAAAATTAAAAAAGAATTACATTGGGATGTCTTGAGAAGTGTGTAAGCCGTAATTGTTATGGATATGGTATTCCAAAAGCCAAATTTCCAATCGCTCAATACCGTCTCAATTCGTCTTCCTGCAGAGATTAATATTACTTTATAGTTCACATTTTGGGAATATTTCCATCTCCAATAGAAACTAGTTGCAACTAGTGACACTATGATCACAAACAAGAAGGTCTGGATATCAGTCTTTTTTCCATTACCCATAAGTATTGAGGACAAAAAAGTGATGCAAATTACACATCCAATTACCTTTTGAGCATGCACTTGTCCTCTGCTATTTTCTTTAATCCGATTTATTTCATCTTCCATTGTTATCTTCCACCTATTACCTTGGCGCTTAATATTAAAACAAGCGCAGAGAACCGGTACCCTGTAAATTGCGCGTCATGTGTAACCCTTGAGGGTTTCTGAAAGTTGGGCATTTCCTGATGTGGCAAATTGAAAAATTTTTTTTTTATCTCACACACTGCTGAAAAAAAAAATGTGTGAAGTATGATTTGAACTCATAGATTCTCTTTACTTTGACAAGAAGCTGAAGACATAGTACACCATGGTTTTAGTTCAAGATTTGTTAAACCCAGATCCAGTTACAGAGGCTCAAAAGCACAAGTTGAAGACCTTGGTTCAGGCCCCAAGATCCTACTTCATGGATGTCAAGTGCCCAGGCTGCTTGCAGATCACCACTGTGTTCTCCCATGCTCAAACTCCAGTCACCTGTGAATCATGCAGTACTGTGTTGTGCACTCCAACCGGTGGTAAATGTAAATTGACCGAGGGATGTGCTTTCAGAAGAAAGTAAATAAGGTAATTGGATGTTTTCCGACAAAAATTTATGGTTTAGAAGTTGAACGATAAATTTGCATCGACCCAAGTACAACCCCACGGATGGATGAAATCGCTTCACTATAGCATCCATTCTCATTTAGAACAATTGGTTACCTGCTACTTATACGAGTACTCATAACGTCGTTTGTTCTCTCCTCCATTAATATTCATTAGGGGATATTTCATCTCTTTATGCCCTCTCGTGTTTTTGTTACACTCCGGTTTTTCTAATTTTGTATATTTTAGTAATAAAGCAAAAAGTCATTAAAGCAAAAAAATGTTAAGTATGATTACTGTACGTAAGTAGTTTGACGGTTCACGTCGATTTCGCTTAGCGGTATTCTTTAGTGCGCGCAATTATAATTCTCTAACTCCGTTAGCTTGGAGCATCCGACCTCAATGGCCAATCAAGATTCATCACATGAAGTCATCGATATTGCTAACAATACCGAGCTTCAGCCGCCATGTCATGGTGTACCCAGAATTCTTACAGTAGCAGGTTCCGATCCAAGCGGAGGAGCAGGTATAGAGGCAGATCTTAAAACAGTTACTGTTCTTGGATGCTATGGATTGACATGTATTGATACTTTAACGATTCAGAACACACTGGGTGTTTCAGGCAAAGTTATTACAGAACTTCCGGTGATAGAGGAAATTTTCAAGTCAACGTTCCAAGATCAGCAGGTTGATTGCATTAAGATCGGCGTAATTACAGACAACATTGTGGAATGTTTCCGTGAACACCAGCTCTATAACAACACAAGATTTATGGTGTGCGATCCGATTGTAACTTCAAGCTCAGGCTTTCCTTTAGCAAAATTACAGCTCATAAAGGATGCATGTAGATGGGTATACAACCATGCTACATTACTCACTCCGAACTACATAGAAGCTCTGGAGATAATGGAGAGTTTAGGGTACAGTACAGACTGTTACAAAGGAGCTACAATGCATGAAGATCGGCAATTGGCGAAAGATCTTGCAGAGAAGATCGGTTGTCGTGCTGTGCTACTTAAAGGTGGTCATATGCCTTTGAAAGGGCACCAGAATACAATCATTGACATCCTATACGATATCGAGAGCGACTGTTTCTATACTTTCAAGCACCCAAATATTGTGGGTGCAAAGAATACCCATGGAACCGGTTGCACATTGTCTTCAGCGATCTCTTGCTATCTTTGTAAGGATTATTCCCTGCCAGAGGCCGTTAGAGCTGCAACAATGTACCTTCACAATGCAATGCGTTCGGCTGATCCGGCCATTGGTAGAGGCGTGGGGCCTCTAAATCATAACTTCTCCCTGGCTCAGTTTTAGTACTGGTTTCTTCGCTACTTTCATCATGTTCTATAATTTACACAAACTTTATTAAAGGAATGTATTATATTGCTATGCCATCGTCCTTGCAAGGCAATTCATTGAATGTTCTTTGTAAAATCTCCTTTGTCTTAAACAAATTTGTCACTCTTAGACGTTCGTTATTCAAATGAGCATTATCGGATGACTGACCGGTTGGCAAATGCGCTGCCTGACAGTGGAAAGTTTTTTCCAAGAATCTTATAGAAGGAATAGAGCCTCCTTCTCTTATAAATATAGGCTCCTGGTGCCAAACATCTCTTAAATTTTTAAAGAGAATTTTGTACGCCGCATTATGCACGTCTGCCAGCCACGGTTCGGCCTCGTGGATAATGTTAAACTCTAAGTGGTTTTCTGTTTTCAAAGCTTTAAAGCACTTGGTTATGTAATCGGTAAGATTCTTCTTCACCTCCTCGATATCTTGATTTGGAACAATCCTGATCGATAGTGTTGCTGTTGCTGCCTGAGGGATAATCGTTGAATTTCCAGGTCCAGAAACGCTCACCCTATGAATTGTTAAGGATGGCAATCTCCACTTCGTCATCAACTCATTGATCTCCACTCCTTCCACTCTCTTTGTGATCTGATGATATAGATTTAGTTCATCCTCCCCCATTTCCCGTATTGTTCCGTAGAAATTTGGCAAGAGAACTCTACCTTTGTCATCATTTAACTTTGAAAGTACCTTGATAAGATCAATTGTGGGCTCCCTGGAAATACCTCCATCAACACCGGAATGTCTATCGGGTTTGTCGGACCAAACTTGGACGGTGGCTGCGACCACTCCTCTCAAACCATAATTGAGGCAGGGAACATTGTCATCAAGCCAATATGAATTGCTCAACAAAACCCAGTCAATGTCCCCTATCAAATCTTTGTTCTTCGTCACGAGATCCTGAAAGCCATACGAGCCCGCCTCTTCCTCTCCCTCAATCAAGAATACGACATCGCTTTGTAAATCTCCTTGTCTCAGTAAATCGGCAACAGCGTACAGAGCAGCTAGCATAGGTCCCTTATTATCGCTAGCACCACGACCATACAAGTAACCGTTCAATGCTGTCAATTGGAAAGGATCGGTATTCCAAGCATCTGTGTCATCGGCCTCTATGACGTCGTAATGTCCATACCATAAAATGCGGGGAGTTTTCTTTCCTGCAGTAACCTTATTGGCTTTAAAGGAACCTAAAACAACTGGATTGGCATCGTTGACCGGAAGAAGAATGGATTTGGCAGCCCCCAAATTCTTGAATAGTAATCGCAAGAAACTGGCACACTTTCTCGATTCATCAATGTATTTCGAAGGTTGTTTGGAAACAGTTTCATAAGAGACCACCTTTTTGAGAACTTCTACTAATTTGTCGATTGAAACAGCATCCTCCCTTTTGCTGCCCTTCTGGCAGGATTTGTCTATCATATTAATGTTCCATAGTGTGACAGAGTTGTCAACTCCTGCACTAACCAGATATGTGGTGCCATCCATGCTAAATGAAAGTAAAGCCAAGCATGCACATGATGAAGGAAGCCATACGTAGGTTCCATCGCTTTTGAGGACTTTTTTACAAATTCCATCCTCGGTTCCCATGAAGAGTAAATCGTTGCATAATGCAATTGACCCTATGTCGCCACGATCAACCTCCGAGGACCGTATTAGCTGGAAGGTAGATAGATCCCAAACATTAACAACTCCGTTTGAAAGGCCGCAGTAAAGATTACAGTAGTTAAGGCCTTCCCTAAAGTCCAAACATAGAACTGGCTCCTCGTTGTCTAACGACCTCAACAATGTCATTTTGTTGTCCTTAAATCCCCATATTTTAACCATACCATCACCTCCGCCACTTAGTATAATATCATTAAATTCGTCCGGTATACTTCCGCCGAGAATACTCTTAGATGCGTCAATATTGGAAACAGTGCGCATGGTGTAGACGTAACCATTGTGTGCATAAGAGATTATATCTCTAGCAGGGACCTCTATAAGCTTGGTCCCGCTTAAAGACTGTCTTTTTCTATATTTGGGCTGTTCGATCTGGTTCACATGACTTGTGGAATCAAAAAATTTGTCAAATCTGTTGCACGGCATAGATAATGGGTTGGCATTGTCCACATCAACGTTCACATTCAAATGGACGTACGAGATCGATGCATTCTGAGCTCCAAACAAAACCGTCTTGGTTTCCTCTATCCATGTAACCGAAAAAATGTCTCCTATATCGAGAAGAGTATAGATTGTGTGTGTTGGCTCAATATTTAACTTCAACCCACTTCTGGTGGCGCCATCAAGAGCTTCAACGTCCCAGATTCTGACCAACGAATCCGATCCACCGCTTAATAGAATACTTTCGCTGTCACTTAAGTGGAGGCAGAGAACTGAGCCTGCGTGGGCCCTGATCTCCAGAACTCTCTGAAAGCTTCTTAAGTCGTAGACCAAAATATACGAATCCTGTGTACCACAGAAGAGTAATTTGTGCTTAGGTGAACAAGCAACGCAAACGATCGATTGCGAGTATGTCCAGCGATGCACAGCAGCTTTTCTCAGGCAATTCTCAAGATCATTACCCGACAAATCTTGATCGTCCCCTTCTTCCTTCGATGATACCGGGGATGCCGATCTCGTTCCGGATGAGTTCAGCGTCAAGTCCGCAGTGGACGACGACGTCAACGGAAGTCGTCTCGATTCTTCTCCCGTCTTGTATAAATAAGAAGGAAGCACAGATCGATTATGTCCCGACATGCCCTGATATGTTGCTGTACTTTTAAGTTCAAGGATTAGAAGCTTCTTAGCTGGGGTTTATATGGTGGTGCTCCTTACTGTTCAAATTGGGCAGACTGCGGGAGCCACAGTGAAAATTGTAAAATTACTTGCGTCTTCACGTCAGCGAGACTTCGCACGGCCTTTCTCTGTACAAACTAAAGTAGGGAAGCAAGTTGGGGGACAGAATGCAGGCGAAAATGAAGGAGAGAACGGTGGTGTAAAAGTCAGAATTGATATCAATTGATATCGGATAAAAATGAAAAAAAAAGGTTTGTAGGCGCTTTTCGATATGACCCTGTTAAGAAAAACAAGAAACCGTAATGTTAAGCGCCGAGGCTTACTCATCGAATAACTTTTCTTCGTGGCTACAATTACGAAGCTGCATACACGAATACGTTTCTACGATATCTGGATTGGTTGTGCATTATTAACAAACTCAATCTACGTAACGGTTAAAAAAATAAATGGTTCCTACCAGGATCGAACTGGTGATCCTCGCGTTATTAGCACGATGCCTTAACCGACTGGGCCAAGGAACCAATAACGGGTTTGGGAGGGGTATTATTTTATTATCCAAGAGCTACAGCTTCTGGAATCCAGTCTCGACCGCAGATCAGCCCCAATTTTCTAAGCCAGACGTTCTCGATTCTCAGAGTCTTCCAACACATGAAGAAATATTCTCATTGCTTTGATTTTTGGCACCACTTCATTTTATGGATTACACTAACATAGCAGGAGTCAAAAAGTATTTTTTTTTTTTTCCAAAGCCCATGAAATATTCACTAAAAATTATCTGTACAAATAGTATTCTGCTAACGATTACATCATATATATATTATCTAATGAACATAAATACCTAAGAACAATTGAATTTGTGGTTGTCTTAAAGCTCGTTAATTTTTTGCTTAACTGCACAAGCATCCCAGAGCAGGTAGTTATGTTTGACATGAAGAACATTATCTGTCTTTTCTTTATAGTGCTCTGTGTTTGAGAATAAGGAGCTAGCTTTGAATCATTTATGACGTAAAAAACACTTCTTTGTTTAAACTGGAACACCCATTGAACTTGGTGTTGGAAAAATATGTTTCTTCAAGTGTGTCAGTATGAACAAGGATCCGTGAATGGTTATGAGGCTTTGCAAATTCTGTTAAGGCCCCTCTGGGATGACTTTCTGGATGAACTTTCAAGTCTGTGTTTGGAGCTTTCCCCCTTTATAAGTTTAATTTTTTTTTTTTTTGAAATATGAGGCAAGAGACTGCTAATTAAGTCTACAGCAGGGAATGTTTCATAACCAAAAAAATTCTTTGATTTTCCACAAAATCAAGGAATTTTTCCCCAGTACACCTCTTCAAATATGTTACAAGATAAAAACTATTCCTTCTACTTGTTAATTACATTGGAAGAGAACGTAAGCACCTTGCCTCTAAGATAAAATTCGCTTTACAGCTTGATCACAGTAATCAAGCTGTAAAGTGACACGATACTTGTCGCGGGTGGAGACTTGGAAGTAAACTACTCTATAAATACTAGTATAGCAACAAAATCTTGCACCAGAGGTATAAAATCTGAAGATTGGGACTGGGAATCGTCCTAACGATCCGATTCCATTGACTGCAGAAATAAACTGGTATCACAAGGAAATCATCTCCAATCACACTACACACAGTGTAGTACACTCTATGTTTTTCTCCACCCCCCTTTCCTTGTGCGTATTATTTACATACTAAACCAATACTAGATTTGCAACATCAGGCTACTTCTCCATCTTACTATTATTTGCCACCCATCGTCCAAGCTTAAGAATCGGTCCGCTTATTTCCCCACATTTTGAAAACGCCGAGGCGGTGCTGAAACGGAATCTCGATGGTCGTGTTTGCTTCTTCATAAATCTGTCACACCAGAACAACAAGCAGGACTTGAGGGGACACTTTCATTTTAGTGGCATATCTATGCCTACATGATTCTAGATATTGTTAACGTACTGTCATGGGCAACAAATATAGGGCAAAGAAAGTGAGAGGCCAGTTCTTTCGAAAGTACACTTACGGAGATGCAAGTGAGAAGAAACTAACGAAAAAGGAGGAAGAAGATGGTTCCAGCTCGGCGAAGAAACCAAATACGTTGGAAAATGATCTGCAGTGTTGGTATGGACATCTTTGGCCCAAATCACAGTTCCAGAAGGTCGATGTACTTGGAATATGCATTGCATTGAGGAAAGGGGAGAAGGTGGTACCACCGTGGTGGCACTCGATCGAGAAAGCAGAAATGAACCTACCATTTGAGATAATTCTGAAGATAATATCATACACAGACCCATCAAATCGTCCTAACCAGATACTTGTATGTAAGGCATTATACCAAGTTCTCTTACCTGAAATATACAGAGCTCCACATTTGGACGGGAGCAACTACCATTTATTTATTGAGACGATATCACAGAACAGAAAGAAGTTTAATGAGTATGTGAAGATTCTTGACCTGTCGGGCACTTTAATGGCAGGACGGAATTCCCACTTTAGCAAATTGATTTCCAAATTTCACCTTTTGGAAGTGTTTGTTGCGGCAGAAGCAAGCTTTGGACTCCTACCAACGGTTGCACTTAAAAATTGCACTCTAATGAAATTGTTAGATATTAGTTTGGTAACCACTCCTGTGAGCTTTCCAGAGCTTTTTCGCTCTATAAGCAGAATGCCGGATCTAGAACACCTTTCTCTGTCCAAGGAATCGGTAAACTGGGAAAAGATGGAAGGTGACGCTTTTATATGGCCCGGTAAGCTAGCATACCTTGCAGTTTCTGGCGGAATCACAGACAATTTTTTGGCCAAATCGATTTTCCCTCCAACACTGGAACGATTGAAGTTCTCGTATTGTCCGGTCCTTACAAGTGTGGCCATCGAGGATATGCTTATCAGGATTGGAAGCCAGCTAAAGGAGCTCTCGGTTACCTATCCAATGAAGTCACTGGACAGTGGAAATCTGGATTTTGCATTTGAGTTATGTCCAAATCTCGAAACTCTTTGCTTGAATTCAGAATATATCAGCAGAGACCTCTTTGATGACGACGCAATTCCATACTTGTCTGGATACGACAGACCTTTGAGGCGACTTATTATAAAGAGCGTTGGCTTCTTTTTCAGAGCAGAAAATGCCGTGCAACCGGACGACATAACTATTGCGGTGGCTGAACGACGGCTACCATGTCTCAAGAGCCTATACTTGAGCCGATCATTAAATTGGGAACGAAATGATGACCAATTCCAGGACATGCTATCAGAGTTGGATTACCTACCAGCCAACGTTTATAGAATATAGCGGCGAGCGAGATTTTTGATGGAAAGTTTGGTGGTAAATACGCCTGCATCTTGTAGCAAACAGTAGATAGATAGTAATAGAAGGACTCATAACAGGAGAAAAAAAAGATTTGGATCAAGTGCCACGAGGCTTAAACCAGTGGCTATCTCTACAGTGTTGGGTGAGTTTATCTTATCTGTAAATAATAGACAACATAGCATCTAGACGGAAGCAGGGGTGCAATTCTTTAAAGGCTTTTGTTCATGAACTTCTTTCTGGAAAAAGCCATCCAGTATTTGCTAGGCCTGGAGTCACCATCTTTATATAGCCTCTGGATTAACCGTGTGGCCAACTCTCTTCTGAGCTGGGTAAGGTACTGTCTTAGAAAGTATGCTTCGTTCCTGTCTCTAGGGCCCTGATATAGCGAATTCAATGGGAATCCAGCCTCTCCGGGTATAGCAAAGTCCTCAAGCGATAAATTGGTCAAGATCTTGACGGCCTCATTCTCTGGCGTGTTGAGCGAGAGGTTGTTAAGACACTGCGTGACAAACAATATGCCGTAAATTAGGGTCCTGTCGGAGGGGCCTTTGATCTCGAAGTTCTTAAAGAATGTGTTGGCTCTGAAGAGGTCTAAAATTTCATCGATAATATCGTATTCGGCAGCTGGAGCCAGAAGAGGCCCTTTAAACTGTGACTTGATAGGGAGAACAGCAAAGTTGCCGACTATTCTGGCACTCTGCGATTCCTCTGCAAGAAACGTCGAATGATAGGCCTAGAGGTTAGCTATGGTGTCGTTGGCAAAGAAGAAACATTAGTTAACTTACAGGCATTACGAGTAACTGGGTGTGCAGTACCAAAACCGAGAATCTCGTCACCAACATAAAATCTACCAAGCAAGACAAATTCGAGCATCTCTCAGTTTTGCGGAGGCGCCGCGCTCGCTTTCACCACAGAAAGACTCAAGCTTAAGTTAAGAGACGAGAGTGGTGGGACTACACTGAGGCGCCATCAGCACGGCAATCAGGGCCATAAGAACAGTTGTACCGGGAAAAGAAGGGCGGCTAAAAAGACACAGTGGATTCTATGTTAACAAAGATCGCAGGAACAAGCTGACATGATTCACTGGCACCAATAATCTGACTGTATTTAGTTAGTGGAACCGTTGTTTCTGCTTACTTGGGTCTCTTCCACACTCGCATCTCGCTCGCTTCGGTACTTCCTGCCGCCGGATCACATACTTCTGCCCCACCCCGCGAAAACACACATCGTGGGATACATTTTCTGTCCGCTCGATCCGACTGTCTTCCACCGGGGGGCGAGGACAAAGGTGGAAGGAACATCGGGTGGCAAGTGCGAACACCGGTAACATAGAACCAGGCAATACATACAGCACGACGACAACAAGCATTCTGGTCTTTTCATTCAATATATCCCTAAGTTATATGTATTCCTTACTGCTTCTACTCTTGATAGCACTTCCTAATTGCTTCGTAACATCTTCCTCATGCTTGGTTTTGTTGCTTCTCTCGTCCCGTTCCTTCTCGATACCTTTTACTGGACCTTACTTTCTTCTTCTCATCCCGCACTACCCAGACCACTCGTCTCTCCTGTTTCACACAGACATCTCTCGTCCAGAAACTTTTTTTTTATTCTTTATATTTTTTTTTTTATTTTTCTCACTCTTTGCGGGGCTGTTTTCTTTCATTAGCAGTTCTGAGCTTTTTTTTTTTTTATTTTTTCGCAGCGGTTTGAGTTGGTTCTTCTCCATTGTACTTTCCTAGTGTTATTTATTTCCTTTCCTTACTTAGTTTGCTTGAATTTTTCTTTCCATAATCCAATCCTTTTGCCGCCTTTGCTGTCTGCCTGTCTGAATTTGCGAGTGATCTTCACATTCCCCCACGTATGGAGGATTGCACTTAATTGCACAACCATTTACCTCATCCTTTTAAGCTGGCCATCATTTCCATAGACTCACTGATGCCTTCTTCCAAGCACAACCCTTCCAGGTCAGTTCTACAGCGTGAGTATTCCAGCATTTCGTCGCAGATTCCTCTGAACGGGATACCACCTTTACCGGTGCCAAAGTTCCAATCTCCTCAACGTCAGAATAGTGCAAGCCCTTACAGACCCAATACTCCGGACAAGATCCCTTCACATCATTCTCAGTACCCGACACGGGTTCTGTCCAACCGCAGTCAGCCACATATCCACAGCACATCTAAACTCAATCCACAACCTGTTCAGGTTCCTGAATGCATTCCTGTTCCTGTGCCCCTCCCTGATAACTACCAACCTTCTCCAAATAACAATGATCCTAACATCGCAAATCTTTACAGTGAGCCTAAAGAACAAATTTCATTCAATCCTAAAACGGCAACATTTGACTCCCTTGACGAATCCAGAAGCTATGCCGCCTCACAACCTCGATCAGCCGGCCAGTTTACCACTAAGCCTCCTGCGGCTGAAGAGGATTATCAAGCTTTCTCTTCTCATGGAGCTTCAGCAACCCCGGCTCCACAAACACACTCACATCCATATAGAGAACATATGGCCGGTTTATATGTTCAAACTCATGAATTCATAAATTCTAACAGGAGCGTTTCAGACACCACTAACATGGAGACCCCTTCGTTTTCGGCAAATTCTTACGAAAACATTCATCAGAGGAGAACCCCTTCTTTGCCTCCAATTGTCACACAGTCTGTTAATAGACAAAGATATATAGAACTCCAGTCAGCACCTCCACCTTCGATGTCTCCTTTTAATACATCATCTCCTCAAACGCCCCAGCATCAATCCAACAAAAGTCCCGCATTGCGACAGTCACTTAACTTTTTGAGAGGCAATAGAACGGTGTCAAGTCCTGTTTTGGAAAGGGAATCAGGAGGATTTCTGGAACCTCACCACCGCCATTCCAATAGCAGCAAGTCGATAAGTTTGAACGGTGGCCTCGAGTTGCAGAAGCAGGAGGGCCCCAAGAAATCTAGATCTTTTGGATTTCTTACAAGACGACCAAAATCGTCAACCTCACTTAGGATTTCTGGTGATAGGGAAAGAGTTTATTCTACTGGATCCCTTAACTCTAAACGTGCATCCTCTTCTGCATCCAAACCAATATATCCAGCTCTGCTCTCAGAAGTTGCTCAGGCATTCAAAGAAAACATCATTCTGAGGGTGCACTCCAGAGGTGGCCGTGATTTCAAGGATAGCTTTTCGGGCTCCGAGGCGATCGACTTGATCTCAAGAATAATAAAAAATTCTAATAGACAAATAGCCCTCATAGTTAGCAGAGAGTTGGATGAGCAAGACTGGCTTCGGCAAGTGGCACTTAATGTCGGTAGAGAATTAGATGCACAGGCTTTGTTCCATGATGCACTATGTGGTCATAGACTAAGGGATTCTGGAAGCGAAATCTACCGGCTTTCATCGTTTGATACCCAACAGAAACGCCTCTCTGATTCTAATTCCTCCACTAGTATATCTAGCATGATTAATCAAAAGGCATTGTTAAACGAGGAGACAAGAGTTGGTGGTGTGTTTACTCCACTAGCAAAATGTTATTCTCCAACATGCTCCGTGGACCGGGAGTGCTACAGTGTTTCGTGCCCTCGTGCTTTGGAAAGAAAACTAAGGAGGGCCTCATCGACAAGAGTCAGTTCAACAGTATTTTGGATTGATGCCGTTCCTAAGTCCATTTCAGAAAAAATGAACAAAAAGGAAATTAAACGACAAGAGAGAATTAACGAGGCAATTAACTACCAGCGTGATTTTATCAAGGATTTGGAATACTTGAGGAAGTATTGGATTCTTCCTTTGCTACAACTAAGGATAGTGAGAGATAGTGAAAGAAGCAATTTTGTCAATAAGGTGTTCTATGGAATCAATGACCTTTACGAAGTCAGTTCTCGTCTGTCGGATGCTTTGAACCAAAGGCAGAAGGAGCAACAAGTTATAGAGCAAATTGGCGATATCTTCTTGAAATTCATTCCTAAATTTGATCCATTTGTGAAAGTTATAGGTGGCAGGGCATTCGCAGATCCCGAATTGAAGGAGCAAGAACGCAATCCACTATTTTGTAAATTCAAAGATCAGGTTAGGAACAACCCTGCTTCAAGGAAGATGGGACTTGAGGACTTTTTGGATAAACCTCGCCGGACGTTGATGAAATATCCGTTATTGCTAAAGGATATCTTGAAAACAACCGACCCAGATAATTCTGATTGTGAAAATCTCCGCAAGGCCATCGAACTTGCTCGCAAGTTTAATGAAAAAGCTGAAGGCGAATTCGTTCGGAAACAGAGTCGAAGGCAATTATGCGACTTAAATAAAAAATTGTTTTTCCCGAAAGAGAATCTTGTCATATTGAATTTCATGTCACCAAATAGAAGGTATATTGGCTCTTGGGAAGTCAGCAAGAAGAAGGATGCTGGTAAGAAGAATGACCAAGAGGCTAAAAACATGGCTTGTTTGATTGACAATGCTGTAATATTTTACAAAGATAAAAAGAAGCAGCCAAAGTACAAAGTTTTCCTTCGACCTATTCTTCTTCCCCTATTATTTATATCATTAACAGAACACGCCCCTAGTCTGAGCATGATCAAGAATAAAGCATCGATGCAGCCATCAGGATCAATTACAGCTTTGATTAATGGAGAGAAGATAGAAGACAAGTTGCCACGTGAAAAGACTGCTGTGGCACCGATATCATTTAGAGGAATTGGTAAAAATGGGTACGAGGTTACCTTCTATACATCTCCAGGCGAGCGCAAAGAAATTGTGGAAAAGATACAAGAGGAATCACGAAAACTAATCGAGCTCAATGACATCTTTACATTGACCCCATTATGTTCAGGAGTATTCCGTCAAGGTAACAGCGTTCAGTGTGCAGTTCCATTTGACGGAGGAAGGAAAATCCTATACGGAACCAATGCTGGATTGTATGTGAGCAATGTGAGAGTTTCAGACAACAATGTGAGAACAGTTCTACCACCGAAGCTGGTAATGAACCAGAACGATATACGACAGGTTGAGGTGTTAAGCGAGTATCAGATTTTGCTAGCCTTAAGTGGACAAAAGTTGATGTGCTGGCATTTGAGTGTTCTAAATGGAAGAGATCCGAGAAAGAATGGCTCTGAAGG
>JAJMBG010000032.1:29062-137145 GCA_030565225.1 Allodekkera sacchari
TTGAGACCACTCGAGATCGACAGAATAAATTCAGACTTTTTGCTTTCCTATTCGTCGTTTTCATTTTTCATCAATCATAATGGATGGAGATCCCATAATAAATGGATTATTCGGTGGGAAGGAAATCCACATGCATTCTCACTCTGGTATCCTTATTTGCTAGGATTTGACGAGAATTTCATTGAAATACGTCACGTGAGGTCAGGAGAATTGCTTAGGGTGATTGTCGCCGAGAAAATAAGGTTTCTTCATTCATCATCGCAGGAAATTCTTTATGTATACGAGGATGAGAAAGGAGATGATGCTGTTGCTTCGTTGGATTTCTGGGACCGCAGTTCGGGGAAAAAAACATCGTATAAGAACCAGCCCCTTTGTTGCACTTAATTGGCAACTTTGTATCTCACCATTTCGTATAATGGACTGTCGATCACTTCTTACAGTAGCCGTAGCTTTCTCAATGGCTCGATACCCGTAACCGCCGGTGCAAAGGTGTCATCAACATACTCTTCTAATGCGAACTCGCGGCTGTCGTCAGCTAGGACTCGTACAAGCATTCACCTCTGGTATACGAAAAGGGAATAGAACAATTAATGGATTGTGTAGGATATGTCAATTGAAATCAAGGAATTAAGACACGGACTATTGAATGATGAGACGTATCTAGACAATCTACGTTCTCATTACTTTTCCCACTATGATTTGAAGCGAAATACCACAAGTGCCAATCCGTCACCCGAGGATGAGAAGCATAAAATTCCTGACTGGAAGTCACAGGGTAATACCAAGAAAACAACAACAGCAGCACTTGTATTATGCTTAAATCTCGGAATACCTCCGCCAGATATTCAGAGGCCCCAAGAATGCCCGGTTTTGGAGTCGTTTGTTAATCCTACTGCGTACTCAGATCCGAAGAAGGCTTTGCAGGCGATTGGGAAAGGAATACAGTCAGATTACGAGTCAATCTCATCAAGAACCAAATACAAGCAGTCTCTGGATCCATCCGTAGAGGACTTGAAAAGACTCTGCACCACTTTACGTCGGAGTGCCAAGGATGAAAGAATTCTATTTCACTACAACGGCCACGGCGTTCCTCAGCCTACACAAAGTGGAGAAATTTGGGTCTTCAACAGGGGCTATACCCAGTACATACCGGTCAGTCTTTATGATCTGCAGAGTTGGATTGGAGCACCATGCATATTCGTCATAGATACTTCTGCCGCAGGAAACGTCATAGAGAACAATAAGAAATTCATCCAGAAGCGGATTGATGATGAAGCAAATCACAGGGGAGACCCTACGGCACCGTCACCTGTCTCGGCGTACATTGAGTCCTTTCAGTTAGGAGCATGTCAATCAAACGAAATTCTTCCGATGAATCCAGATCTACCAGCAGATTTGTTTACTTGCTGCCTTACTTCCCCAATTAGACTTAGCGTCAGATGGTTTTTGCTATTTTCACCACTTCGGAAGGCTGGGTATTTTGATCTACTTAAAAATAAGGACGGTGAGGTTGAAATCCCTGGAAAATTGACTGACAGACGAACACCCCTTGGAGAGCTAAATTGGATATTTATTGCTATCACAGATACGATTGCCTGGACATCACTCAGCAGACCTCTCTTTAAAAAGCTCTTCAGACAAGACCTAATGGTTGCTGCTCTTTTCAGAAACTTCTTGCTAGCGAAGAAAATAATGCCATCTTCTGGTTGCCATCCCATTTCGGACCCTCCGTTACCGGATGTCAATGATCATCCGATGTGGGAGTCGTGGGAGTTAGCCTTAGACGAGGTATTGGAAAAACTACTGGAAAACAGAAAGAATCATCCCCCCCCTCCTGACTTGAGAGATATCCCTCAACTTCAACCACAAGGCGCAGAGCCTTCTCGGCATCATCATCATCATAATAATGCCTCCGTAACTTCCTCCACTAATAATAATAGACAGCAGGCCAATGGCCAACCAACAACAGCAGCACAGCAACACCAAGTCGCCGAACAACAACATCTTCAACAATCACAAAAAGGTTCCAATACACTCGGTGGCCAGAACACTATGATTTATCAGCACTCGTCATTCTTTGAACAGCATTTAACGGCATTTGAGATCTGGCTGCAATACGGTTCTTCCACAAAAGAGCCGCCTCAGCAATTACCAATTGTGCTACAGGTTCTTTTATCGCAAGCTCATAGATTGAGAGCATTACATTTACTTTCAAGATTTCTTGATCTAGGGCCATGGGCTGTATATCTGGCCCTCAGTATAGGTATATTCCCATATATACTAAGGTTACTCCAGAGCCCTTCACCAGAATTGAAGCCGGTGCTTACTTTTATCTGGGCTAGAATAATGTCTGTGGATTATAAAAATGCCCAACAAGAACTTTACAAGGATCGAAGATATAACTATTTTGCTCAGATTCTTATGACTCATATTAGACCAACGCTACCAAATGGCACTACTGCAGTAAATGGCGTGATAACAAGCAATTTGACATTTGATGACCAGAAAGCTATGAGCGCATTTGTTTTAGCAACGTTTGTTAGAGATTTCAAGAATGGACAGAAAATTTGTTTCTCCGTCGAGTTAATCAAAACGTGTATTTTCTACATCGAGACATCCGAAAGTCCGTTACTACGACAATGGAGTGCCATGCTTATTAGTGAATTGGTAAAGGACCACATGGAAGCCGTTGTTGTCTTTATGCGAAGCGGTTTAACGGACAAACTTTTGCAGCTTATCAATGATCCGATTCCGGAGATCAGAGCCTCGATTGTTGACGTGTTCACAAATTTTATTTTGCTCAATAACGAACAGACCGATTCTGACGCTAGTTATTCAACACTATTGGAGGAGTTAAACAGACAGGAAATTAAGATCTCAGCTGCGATACTCAACCTGATTGGTGATGGCTCACCATTAATCAGGAGAGAGGTGAACTGTTTCTTCAGCAAGTTCGTTGTTAAATACCTCTCATTCTTTCTTGTCAGTGCAGTCAGTCAATTAGAGGAGGAAATCACTCTTGTCGATAATCCTGGAATGATTGATGAGGTGAGAAGACAATCACCTGCATATGGCTCGATATTTTCTTCCATTTGGAAGGCACTGCTAATCTCAAGCGAGGATCCACATGTTGAAGTAAAAGATTATGCCGAGCAAATTGTTGATTATATTATGTGGAAGTTAAATGACAGCAAACTGGGAGAGATGGTGGCAGCCATGGAAGATTACTTACTTCAGAAGAGAGGCTCTTTAAGCAGACGATCGAATGGTCCAGGCGGAAAAGAACTCGATGGACTAATGCCACAAGCATCAAAACCAATATTTTTAAGCAAAAAAGAAATGTCATTGGATCATACTGGGAGAAGAGTCCGATCAGCATACATTGATCCAAGAATGAGTAATAGGAAATCTCACCGTAGTGCATCTACCGTGTCTAGCACTTCTTTAAGTGAGAAGATTGTTAACAGGGCGAGTGAATGGTTGAAGAATTTGGGGCTTGCCGATAGGGATCATGGCGATGACACATCAAGTGTACGTACTTTTGGGTTGCTTTCCCAGACACCAACCACTATGGCTTATGGCACCGAGCCTAAACCCGAAACGCCAAGATTTCATCCTAAGCCACGAGATAATGGACATCCAGAGCTCCCATTGACGAGTGGCTTTTTCAAATATAGTTGTGAATACTTTCAAGAACCACAATTAGGCAGCAGAAAGGTTGATGAGCCTGGAAGTGAAGAGTATATTAAAAGATTGTGGCGAAGAAACAGAAATGAGGCAATAATTGCCGAAACTCAACCACAGAAAGAGCTGGCAGTCACAGGTAATTGGAAGAGCTCAGTGTGCGATCTAGATAACAAGACGCAACCAAAAATATTAAGATTCACCCAATTTGAAAACTGGCTGGTGGCAACTGATGAAAGAGACAATATCACCACTTTCGATTGGCAAAAAAAGATAGAACTATCGAAGTTTTCCAATGATAACCCATTTGGAACAAAAATTTCCGATGTGAAGTTTATTAATGAGGATGATGTGCCATTACTTCTAACGGGATCCAGTGATGGCGTTATTAAGATCTATAAAAACTTTCATGACACTTCTGAGTTTCAGCTTATAACTGCATGGAGAGCACTAACGGATATTCTCTTGACACCAAGGTCGATAGGATTAATATGCGAATGGCAGCAAAGTCGAGGAACACTTTTGGTCACAGGTGATGTCAAAATTATTAAACTTTGGGACGCACCACGAGAGAAATGTGTCGTTGATATACCTTTGAGATCAACATCACAGATAACAGACCTGACATCCGACCAAGTCAGTGGTGACATTTTTGTCGGTGGTTTTCAGGATGGTACGATGAGAATTTATGATAGAAGAATGGAGCCAAGAGACTCGATGATTAAACTCTACAAGCCGAAGGAAATCAAGCAGAGAGCGCCGATAAAGAATGTTCATATGCAACGAGGAGGTTTAAGAGAATTAGTTACAGGATCTTCCAATGGTCTTGTGCAGTTATGGGACATCAGGATGGATGATCCAATTCTCCAGTTCAAAGCATTCGAGAAATCTATGACTTCTGCCCTGATCCACGAGCATGCTCCGATAATCGCTTGCGCATATAAGGATGTTGATCTCTATAGCACTGCAGGCCAGCTTATCAGCACGGTCAACAACACCACATTCATGAATGGATTAAATGGAACCACACGGAGCAACAGCTATGTTAATTGCATGGCACTGCACCCTCACAGGATGATGCTGGCATTTAATCATAACCAAAGTTCTAACATTTCGGTCTATCAGTGCACGGACAGTATCGTAGAGGAATATTACTAGTGGACATCTATAAAATAGTCAAATTAAAAGTCTGAACGATACGTAACTTTTGTTAAAAGAGAGTAAAACATGTCCAACGGCAGATATATTTTTGGCAGTGCTACCACAAATACCGTTTTTTTTTTTTTATCGATCGAGCCTAAGAAATAAATATTATAATAAATCTGGCAAGATCTCATGGCGTGCGGCTGTACCGGCAAAGAAAAACTGTAATAGAAGAAAAACACCCCCTGGCCACAAAAACATGCGCTTTTAGGTAAGCATTACTAAGAGCAGAACTTTTCATCAGCATCAATGCTGAAAGGCTACATATATTGATGAGAGAAACAGAGAATATAGTATAAAAAGAAAAGCAGAGAGATTAAAATCTAGTTCAGTGTAATGCATTGAACGTTTTCCATGACAGCAATGTAGATCTCTCAGTCATGATTACTTTCCGATGTCCCTGCATTTGGGGGAAAACTTTTCGAGGCGCGGTTTACCTGAATAATCGCTGACTAACAAAGGAGATGCGCGCATATTATCATATACAGCAATAGAAATATGCTTACTTAAACTTCCCACATTCGTTCTGGTATATTCTTCTTTGATTTTATTAGAAATACCTTAAGCTAGATCAAGGATTCGTATAAATAGGGACGTGATTCTTGCCTCAAGAGAAATAATAGAGTTTTCAGAATTTATAGTCTACCGATCAATGGAATTAGATAATAAGGAAGATATGGTCAGCTACAGAACGATATTGAAACTGCTCTGGGCACGTGAACAGGCCGAAGGTGTTGGCGCCAGAGTCAGAAGATCTATCGGCACAATGGGAATGAGAAACTTTACACCATTTCTTATGCTAGATCACTTCAATGTGGCACCGGGAACGGGATTTCCTGATCATCCTCACAGAGGACAGGAAACAATCACGTTAGTGCTAAAGAATTACATGCTGCATGAGGACTTCACAGGGTCATCTGGAATACTAAGAGCGGGTGATTTACAGTTTATGACTGCCGGCAGGGGAGCATGCCACAGTGAGATGCCATATTCGGACGATGGAACAAACTCCGAAGGTATGCAGTTATGGGTTGATCTACCAGAAGATAAGAAGGAAGTTGAGCCAAGATACAGGGACTTAAGAAGGGAGGATATTCCACGTGTAAAGCCAAATGACAAAGTGGAAGTGGATGTCATCAGTGGTAAGTCATATGGCGTTGAATCTGTCAAAGATCTAGCCTACACTCCTGTGAATTATTATCACTTTAAAGTGCAGCCAGGTGGAGAATTTGTCCAGGAAGTTCCAAAAGATTTTAATACTTTTCTTTACATCCTAAAGGGAGGACTACAGATCAATTCAACCGATGTACCTGAGCATCACGCAGTCTTTTTCAACAGAGATGGAGATGCCATCAAGGGCAACGTTCCGGAATCAGGGGAGGCCACCGATTTCGTTGTTATTTCAGGTAAGGTGCTCGACCAGCCAATTGTTCAGTACGGACCATTTGTTGTTACCAGTAAAGACAAGGTTTATAAGGCATTCGAAGACTATCAGAGTGCCTCTAATGGATTCGAGAGAGCCAGGGGCTGGAGCAGCAAGATTGGACCGGGAGTCACAAAGGAGATGTTCGAAGCCTTCAAGAAGAGAGATCTCGAAAAACTCCCATCCAAGGACGAGCTTTGAATCACCTTTTAAGTTAATACCTACACCTTGTTCATTAAAGAGTGATGAAAGTAAACAGATTTCTATGATGCTTGGTTCGCTCGGATCCGCCGAAATCGCGTTGTGTTCTCTATATATCGTTTTTTTTTTTTTTTTTTTTTTTTTTTTTTGTCTATGTACATTCAATACCAGTTTCGTTTTTCTTCTTTCTCCGAGTTGCCATTTGGCCTCTGCCATAAATCAGTTCATATCGGATACCGTAGCACTCATTATCGCTGTTGTTCGGTTATTCCCTGTATCTGACTCTGCAAAGCCTCATAAGGCGATATTATTCATTTTTGTATCAAGCCCACGAAGTTGTTCTTCATTGCGTATAACCCCGCTCCGATATCGCGCGGCCCTTTCGGGCTTAACGATATGCCTGCGATCAGGATGGTAGAAACTGTGTGCGATCTCCGAGATCTTGTGTGAGTGAGCAGGGTTTCTTAATCGGCAACAAGCAATCATCGCAAAGATTTCTTCAGAATCCACAATATATCAGGGAAGCAAGGACATATGAAATACAAATTTCCGTTTTGTCCGACTTCCTGTCGTCTTTAATACGTACGTAATAGGTGATACATCCAGAGAGCACAATATATGTGAGGTAGTCCGGTAGCCAGTAGCGGGTAGCCTGCAGGCGGCGCCAGCAAAAATTTCTTCATTAGGGGGCGAAAAATTTCCATCCAATTGAGCCTAAATAATAGTTCACGTTTTATTTTAGCCATGCTGGCATAAGTGGATTTCAGCTTTTTAGTTGTGGCTTTGTCTTTTGGACTTTGAGTTAAATTATATACGGGGAATGCTTGCAGAAATCTGACAAATAAGCTCTTGCATTAAATCCTTCCATACCTGACACACTTGTTACTGAGATTAGTAGACAGCATATATACAACATAAAAATATAGATCTGAAATGCCCAGTCCTTCAGGAGGCGCCAACGCTCTTGGTGATACATCAGATGTCAAGCTATCGGCTGCCGAATTTAGGAGTGTTAGCCCACAGTCCAAAAATCTAAACGCCAACGGCAAAGATGTGACGCTTTATCAACGGATGGTAAGCGCCTGTACCGGATCACTACTCACATCCTTAGTGGTCACACCGTTCGACGTCGTCAGAATCAGATTACAGCAGCAAGAATTGCTTTTCCCACCGGCATTAAAGGATTCTTCTGCAGAATGCTGCCGGAAAGTGTTCTGGGAAGATACGACAGAATCGGCTACAGCAGAGCAGATTTCCAAATTCTGCGAGGCCAACTCATGTGTCGTGGAGACCAGAGTTAACGGCACATTTTCGGGAATTTCCAAGATAGCAGCAAACGAGGGAATAATGACCCTTTATAGAGGTCTAGCCTTGACGCTTGTTATGGCAATTCCGTCGAACGTCGTCTACTTTAGTGGTTACGAGTTTATGAGAGATTCTTCTCCTTTGAAGGACATCTATCCTCTCCTCAATCCATTGCTTTGTGGATCAGTAGCTCGGGTGATGGCCGCAACTGTTGTTTCACCTCTTGAACTAATCAAAACGAGGCTACAGGCCGTGCCAGCAACCAAAAGAAACATCAAGTCATCCATCATTATGGGGGTGGTGCTTAAGAATACATTTCGAGAGGTTCAAAATGAAGGCTTATTGAGTATATTCAAAGGCTTGGCGCTGACTCTTTGGAGAGACGTGCCTTTCAGTGGAATCTATTGGTCTGCGTATGAATATATCACCAGTAGACTAAAAAGAACCACTTTTTTGAATGCCTCTAATGATACCTCCACTAATGTGCTGAATACCACTGTGTTCCTTCGGTCTTTCATTTCGGGCTCAGTTGCGGGAGTAATTGCTGCATTGATGACAAATCCGTTTGACGTAGGAAAGACACGTTTCCAAGTCGCCATGGAAGACACAAATCATGTAAATCTAGGCTCCTTGGCTCCAATTACAAATAGAACTATACAGAAGCAAAAAAAGCACGAGTCCATGTTTAAATTTCTTTACCAGATATACAGAACAGAAGGATTTGGTGCTTTATATGTGGGAATTTTACCTCGTTGCCTAAAGATAGCACCGTCATGTGCCATCATGATTTCTACATACGAAGTGTCAAAGCGATTTTTCCAGGAGAGGAAGCTATCAACGGGTTCGTAGCGCTCTCCCTCTACGTGTACATAGCATTCATTTTGCATTTTCAGAGCTTTTCTAATGGTTTATTATCTTTCATCTTATCTTGTGTGTATTCCGTTACTGCTTAATTATATTCCGATTGGGTCTGAAGTTTAGGGATCACTCATCCATATATATATATATATATATATGTCTTAGCAAGATAGTAGCATAAGTAGAAATACTTATAATAGGTATTATTGCCAAACGCTTTCGGACTCTTTCTGCTTGAAGAAACTTGAAATTCTTAGCGACAGCCTCCCAGGCATAGTTATGCTTTGGGAAGATCCAGGTCTTACAGGTTTACTGGCAACTTTCGACTGTGAACAAAATGCAGCATGAGACGGAGAGTGGTCTGACGTAACATATAGGCACTCGGGACACCTTTTCTCCTTAAGTTGGGGATCTTCGGAAGACTGAATAATTTGCGTTGGCTGAGCAGCAGTAGAAAAGCTCATTTTTGCAACTCTTTCTGTCATTCCCTCAGTACCGCTGACTGCCTCCTTGCTTCGATTCTCCTTGTTGTCGGAAGAAATTCTCGAACTAGAGATTGGTTGAATTTTGTTACATTCAGCGGATGTTGACTCTAACAGGTTTAATGCAGGGAAGTTAGCATAACTGTTCACATACTCAAAAAAATCATTGCTTCCCTCGACTAAGGAGTTGCTCTTAGTCTGAAGTGTAATCATGTAATCAACAAAAGAACTTTTTAGAGAAGTGTTAATTGCTTTCACCATTTGTTCATTAATAATTTCTATGGATGCATTCAGCTCTTCCATCTTTTCTTTGGTCATCTTCAAATCTTGGCCTTCCCCCTTTTTTCTTTCTTGCTCCCTTAAATCGTTTAGAGTAGCAAGCCGTTTCTGCTTTTGAGATTCCATATTGTGCTCCCTCTGGTACACATGGTTCAATTGAAGATGGATATTCTCACTTTTACGGATAATTTCTTCTGATGTTCTAATCTGGAGATCTATAATTCGGTTGAACTCAACCAATAACCTTGTATTTTCGCCATTCTGTAACTGCTGCACCCAGCCAGAGATACTGGTGAAGAACTCATGCTGGCGTTTCAAAACCTTTTTTTGGGCATTAATTAATTTAGACATCCTATAAGCCACCTGAGCAGCACTAGGCCTACTTGGACCCTTTGCTCCAATCAACTCCAATGTCTTCAGAAATGGGTGAATGAAGGTCGGCGGAGTAATCGAAGAGTTTTGCTGGTACTGCGACACTAGGGAGGTCGAATTCAGTGTTGCAGATTCAGGACTCCACGTATGGGAGTACGAAGCTTGTTGCTGGAACAAATTAGAAGAATATGGTGGATTGGAGTAGTTTTCCAAAAGATTACTACTTTCGTTAGGTTGTCCTTGGGCCATGATGAATGAGTGAGCTGCCGAATCTTTAAAAATGCAGATATCTTCTTTGTTCTCGTATACTTTATCCACAAAAGAGACAAACAAAAGATGCTCACAGAATAAAAACGGGTTGTGAAGGAAAAGGAATAATACTATATACGATGCCGACTTAATAAATATCCTGATCACAAAAACAGGGCAGACGATGCGGAAAGCCTACACGATGGAGCTGCTACCGTCATACGCATAGGAAAATATGAAGCCTTGGGACCGACATCACAAGCTGTATGGCTTTCACTGTACATAAAAATGCTATCATCTATTGCTGTTCATATTTCATCTTCTCTAACCATTGAACAGATTTTCTCAATAGAAACGCACCTTCTTTCTTCTCCCTTAATACTCAGACGCAGCGGAGCTTGAGATCTGATTAGAAAGCGCGGAAGCCTCAACTCTTCAAAATTTGCTCTGCTAGGTTCTTTACAAGATTTATGGAAGAGTTAGGTAAGATAATGAAGGAGTCATTTTTCAAACTTCAGACAGGTTTTAAGGTTGATTATGCCCCTGCAACTGTGAAAAAATGGCGTTCGTCAAGAACAGGCCTACAATTGACGTTGATTCAACAAGATTGCCCCATAGTGAACGGGTACTTTGCTGTGACAACGCAAATATTGAATGATAGTGGCTGTCCGCATACCCTAGAGCATTTGATCTTTATGGGATCCAAAAAGTACCCGTACAAAGGCCTATTGGATGTACTTGGAAATATTGCATTCAGCTCTACCAATGCGTGGACTGCCACAGATCAGACTGTGTACACATTAACAACTGCTGGTTGGGAGGGGTTCAATATGCTTCTACCTGTCTATCTTGATCATGTGTTCAACCCGACGATAACTGATTCTGCCTGTTATACAGAAGTCCATCATATTGATAGTGACGCCAAAGATAAAGGTGTGGTTTACTCTGAGATGGAGGGAATTGAAAACCAATCTTGGTTTATCGAGGGTTTAGAGTCGCAAAGAACCTTGTATAAGAAGTCAGGATACAAGAGCGAAACCGGTGGCTTGACAAAGAATTTGAGATCATTGCAAAATGACACCATCAGAAAATATCATGCAGATAACTATAGACCCGACAACCTTTGCGTTATTGTCGCAGGTTCAGTCAATGAACAGGAGTTCTTGAATACGATGACTGCGGTCGATGCTACTTTGAATTCTCTACCGGATGTCCCAAATAAGCGACCATTTGTGGAAACACCGCATGATTTGCCTTTGACACAGACGATGTATAGGAATGTTGAATTTCCAGATAAGGACGAATCATCGAGCGAATTAATGATCTCGTGGATTGGCCCGGAAAGCAACAATATTGTGCTGGAGCAGGCAATTGACATTTTGGGTGAATATTTGACGAGCTCGCCAATTTCTCTATTCAACGAACATTTTATTGAGATTAAGAATCCTCTTGCCACAAGCACAGAGTTTTACACCGACAATTTCATTAGGATTGGCATGAACTTAACCTTTAGTAACATTCCGACATCCAAGGTAGATGCATTTCCCAAGAGGATATTTTCTCTCATGAAGGAACATTCTTCCCATTTTGACCTTCAGAGATTGAGAGATTTGGTTGAGCAGGCAAAATGGCGATTTGTCTTCAAATCCGAGAAGTCTTATGAATCTATAGCATCATTAGCAATCTTTGAATTCTCTTATGGTAAAGGGGATGGATCAGATCTTAAAAAATGGATGAAGACTCTAGACGAATTTGATGCATTGATGAAATGGGATGAAGATAAATGGACAAAGGTGTTTAACGATTGGTTCATTTCAAATCACAGCTGCACTGTAATTGCAAAGCCATCGAAGGAACTTTATTCTAACTTGAAGGAGGCAAATAAAGAACTTATTGATGGAAGAAAAAAGCATCTAGGAGAAAAAGGCTTGCAAGAACTTAAAAAAAAATTAGAACTGGCGCAGAAAGAAAATGATAAGCCAATACCAAAATCGATAATCGACTCATTTGGTCGTCCAGATCCAAAGAACATAAACTTTATTAAGACGCTTTCGATAGGAGTTGGCTTGGATAAAGAAACTGTCAATGATCTGGAGCTACCAGAAACAAAGAAGGTTCTATCCGACACACCTAAAGACTTTCCTCTATATGTTCATATTGAGTCGATAAAATCCAATTTTGCTACAATCCACTTGCTCTTCTCATCTCTTAAGATAGAAAAAGAATATTTGCCTTATTTCTCAATCTTTGAAACTTTGGTTTCTTTGCCAATCGAAAAGGCTGATGGAAGCTTAATTCCTTATGAGGAAGTTGTGAAGCAGCTAAAAAGAGATACAATTGAGTATAACCTATCAACTTCATTTCTAGGTTTCTGTGCTGAAGAGCTTAATTTGAAAATCACAGTGAAGAACGAAAATTTTGATAAGGCCATCGACTGGTTTATCAAATTACTCTTCAAAACCAAGTTCACAGAGGCTAGAGTTCGTGTGGCCATTGAAAAACAATTGAAGAGTATTCCAGAATATAAGAGATCTGGTACAGTGATGCTCTCTTCTCTTGTTCATAAAGTTACCCTAACAGATAGGAGTATTAGGAGGGCAAATGACTTGATATATAAGAAAGAATTTTTGGAGAGGCTTTTGAAACAAATTGATGATGGAAAATTTGGTGCTATTGAGGAAAAGTTGAATGCTGTCAGATATCAGTTTATTCGTCCAGATAATTTAAGAATATTAATGATCATGGATGTGAATGCAATAGAATATCCGATATCCAAGTGGAAGAAATTCATTTCGGAGATTGGTGAAGGGAAGAATGAATTAGTTCCTTTACCAGTTTCATCAGATGTTCTCTCTGATTGCGGGCTACAGAAGTCTAAGAAATGCTATGTGATTACCACTCCTGGTTCCGATTCCAGTTACATGAATTTGCAGACAAATATACCGATACAGTATGCCGGTGAGGATATTTCCAAGATTATGCTTGGTGCTGAGTATCTACAGTGCGTTGAAGGACCATTCTGGAGGGGTATTAGAGGTACTGGCTTGGCTTATGGTGCCAATTTGTACACAATGATTGAATATGGCCAGCTTATCTTTAGTATTTATCGGGGTACGGACGTGGAGAAATGCTTTGATGTGGCCAAGAAAATTGTAGAAGACTTTGCAAACAAAATAACACCAATTGATGACAAGACGAGACTTGGTGCCATTTCCTCTGTCGTTAACAGCCTTACCAACAGACAATCAAATCTATTTGATGCAGCTGCCAGGAAGTTCTACGATGATTATATTGTAAAGAGGGGTCCTGATTATAACCAGAAGTTGATGGCACAACTATCCAAAATCACTGCAGACGATCTTGTGGAAATTTTCAGCAAGTATTTTGTGAAATTATTTTCTTCTAAGAGTTCTCTTTGCTTTATTAGTTGCAATCCTGCCAACTCCAGTAACGTTGAAAAGCATTTTAAGGAGATTGGGTACGAAACGAACGTCGAACATACCACTGAAGATGAAGATGGGGAACTTGCCGACGATGAGGAATATGATGACGATGATGACGAGGATGATGATGATGGTGGAGAAGAAGAGGAAGATGACGAATGAAAATTATATATATACATATATATTGGTACACACTCTAAGAAAATAAATAAATAAAGTAAATAGGGAGTGAAACGTAGCATGCATTGGCGTGTACGATGACAAGTGGGAAATTGCACTATTTTACAAATACTCATTTTTTCTTGTCTGTGACTGTACGATCGACGTTTATACCTAAAAGTCCACCGCAAGCTCTTTTGGCTTTTGTATAATAGGAAGTGACGGCTTGCTTCTGTTCGGTAGTGGCACTTTCAGTTTTCTTAATAAGCTCTTCGGTTCTGTTTATCATCTCTGTCTGTTTATTGTAAAGTTCCGGAAGCTTCTCCTTCTCCACACCGCCCAACCAGGACAATGAATTGTCCAATGTGACAGGAAAGAAGATATTAAAGGCTATCAAACCACATGCAACGGGAGTAATGGCCTTCAATGCAATATTGGACTTTCTGGATAACACCAGGCCTGTTAAAAAACCGGTCAACACGTACAGTGAATTTGGAAGCATAGGTTCAGACTTTTCATGCAATGAGGACATTGTTCCAGAAATATGCTGCTCGTTTTCGTAATATTTTTCGGACTTTTCTATGTAAGTCTGTTTAGACTTCTCTAAGTAGTTGAGAAGCTGCAGCCTAGCAGCTTTAATTTTTTGCTCCATTAAGGACATGCTGGAAGATTTTGCATCTTCATAATCGGTAATCAGTTTCACTTCTGGCTTCCCCGGGACACTGTCAGCTGTATCTTTGATGTAGAAATCACGCTTAGAATCGTTTCTGATATGACTCTGCGACTCAACGAGAAAAGCCGAAGATGAAAGGGCGACAACTCCCAACTGACTGTTAGCACATTATGTGTTTTTGAGAGACACGACACTATATTACTTACTTTTACAAATCTAGAAAACATATCTTTGTAAGCGAAGATATTCACTGCTCGGGTTAGAAATATAAGTTGATACACTTGATGAAAGTGGTGCGCGGGTAGCAGATGAATGAGTGCGTGCATTAACGGCTCTGCATTGGGTAGGTCTACAAGATTCGGTATTTGTGGGAGGTTTGGAAGAATGTGTGCGATAGGGGTAGATTTCTGATCAATTGAGGGGGGTTGTTTCGATAAAGTGTTTATACCATAGGAGATGAACTACGTTGAAAAGGTTGCAGTTGATCTGATAGATGAGACAGGACCATACATCTCACCGAGTAAAGTTACCGCCGGAAGATGCACGTCAACATTTGCCGCGAATTATATAGATTGATCCAACGTCTGTCTAGCAATAGGTGCTGCGAAAGACCCGGCAATTGTGTGTGAGGAAAGCCGTGCTGATTGTTGTATAAGTGCGCATTGTCATTAGAATCAGCATTTAATGATTCCCAGACTCACCGAATCACAAAGATGAACATCTTCTTATCTGTAGGGAGCTGCAATCGTGCAAATATTAATATTCTCGCTTCCATTAACACAGCGTTTCTGTTGCTTTCTGTGCCATCCAACCTGGAAGTACCGGGTGTAGTAGGTATGTGTGATATGGTTGAGCGCAACCCTCGGTGCAGCTAAATTGCGGGGTTATATAAAGAAGGAATTTCGCAACTGTCAAGAGTCAAACCATTGTGAGTAAAGCCAATAATAAAATGCTGAACAAGTTAAAGCAAAGCTTACTTCACCAGAAAGTGATGACGGCAGCAGCTGCTGCCAATTCAGGGAAAGCTCCATCCGAGAGAAATATATACAGATCAAGGCAAAGTTTTGGAGTGAATTTTGGATCACTTTTTGTCTTGGAGAAGTATATATTTGATGAGATGTTCATTGACAACACAGGTGTGGAATTGGATGCCATAAAAGCTTGCGTGCAAAAATTCGGGGTTGACCAGACTAGGGAAAAAATGGAGAATCACTGGACAAACTACTGCAGTGATTCGGATTGGCAGTGGTTGAAGGACAGGGGAATACAGTCCATCAGAATTCCCGTCGGCTATTGGACCGTTGAAGGCGGAAAATATACAAAGGGAACTTCCTTTGAGCCAATTGCAAAGGTTTATAAAAATGCTTGGACCATATTGATCGACCATTACATTAAAAAGGCTGCTGACTACCATATAGGTATCTTGATTGATTTACATGCATTGCCAAATGGTGCCAACACCGGAGACCATAGTGGAGAAAACTTCAGCTCTCCTGGCTTTTGGAGCAGTGATCGAAGTATTGATTTGGCATGCCAGGTGGTCCAGGGGATGACTGCCAGTTTGAAGGGCTACAGCAATGTTGTTGGAATCCAGGTGGTCAATGAGGCTAGCTTTGACAACGATGCTAAAAATCAGAAAAAATACTATACTAAGGCAATTAACTCTATTAGAAAGGTTGATCCCGGTATTCCTATTTATATAAGTGACGGCTGGTGGACTGATCAATGGGTCAAGTGGTTAGGCGAAAACGGTAAGGGCGATCTCGGCGTTGTTCTTGATGTTCATATCTACCGTTGCTTTTCTGATAGTGATAAGTCAAAATCCGTGGACCAAATAACGAATGAACTTGACTCCACAGTTCTCACAGGCCTTTCTGACAGAGCGGATATAATCATCGGCGAATATTCATGTGTTTTGGATACGCAGTCATGGTCTAAAACCTCTGGGAGTAGGGAAGACTGGGTGAGATCGTACGGTAGCAAGCAAGTGGAATTATTTAGACAGAGGGCCGATACAGGCTACTACTTCTGGACTTTCAAATTTCAGTACGGCGATGGAGGTGAGTGGGGTCTTCGTCCGATGGTCGATCGTGAATGCATTCCTTGCCGGCAGACAGACGTGCAGATTCCCTCGGACCAGTATTTCAATGATATTCTAAACAACGAGTACAAACAGCATGTTGCATATTGGAATCAATGGCAAAACGCAAATTATGAGCATTGGCGGTACAAAGAGGGCTTTACTACGGCTTGGAATGACTGTGTTGCATTCTCGAAGTTTGATAATTCCAGGATCGGCAGAGTAGTAGCTTGGACAGCTGCTAGAAGAAAGGAGCATGTGAAAGCCAAAGGCGAGAGTCAGTATATGTGGGAGTGGGAACAAGGATTTCAAAAAGCCTTGGATATATTTGCATCATGGAAGTAAGAAGGGGCAGTAGTGACTTGAAGTCCTGTTGCAGCTACGATTTATAAAAAAAAAGTGTATGATATTTTGTTATACACCAAGGTGATTCGTTATTTTTAATACATTTCGCAATAATTATGGTTTGCTATAATAAGTGACTAGTTTGAGTTATTTAAATTACCTCCTTTAGTTCACCAGCACAAATCTAGACTAGATTATTCCTCTGTGTCAATTATAGGATATTTGATTCTCAATGTAGCCATAAACGTATCCCACTCGGTAGAAACGTTACCATCTAACTTGACTTCTCCATTATGTATAATGGTATCCAGCTTTTTACAACATCTGAGGACAGCTTTCACGGTATCATTTTTCTTTTCGATATCCTGCTTAGGAGCCGAATCTCTTAGTTTTTTGTTCAAAATTTTGTTGCATGCTTGAATAAATTCGACCAATAAATCGTTTCCAGAAAACAATATAGGCTTCAATTTGATAATCTTAAGAATCATCAATAAACATAAGAAAATTATGGTTGGGTCATCCTTAAATGCCTCAGCAATAAACTTTTTGAAGACGACAGGCCAGGAGATCTCACAAAGGATGCTCAAATTGGGATTTCCCTCCAGTGCCACCAAAACAGAGTAAACAATTTCATAAAGCTGCTTACGATAACTCAAACCATCATCGAGCTTGTGCTTGAAAGGCCCAATTCTCACTATTTTTATGTATTCTTTCTTTTGCTTCAATTCTGTTTCTAGAATGCTTGGAAGCAAGCGAGAAACAAGCGGCAAGCCTAGTAATGGCCTGTTATTGACAGCCATGTTCAAGTTACATGCTCCGATTTGTTTCAAGAGAAGATCAGGGCTAAAGAGAAATTCGTCAGTTGAAGCTAGTTCAACATACCTATTGAGTAAAGCAGGATTGGAACTCAAAAAATTTTCATCAGGTAGAAGATATTTTAGTGCAGAAGCAATCACAACCTTCAGTTCTAAAGATGAATCGGAAACCAATCGCTCACAGCTTTCCTCAACGAAAGCTTCATCCTTCTTTAGAATTTTGGCCAAGCACTTGGCAGCCGATAGATAAGTCTGTTCAACAAGTTGTCCACTCTCATTCAAGGTTTGCACAGATGCTATGGCTTCAAATATTTTTCCTAAGGTTGTACTATCAAGGCTTGCATTATTCATAATCAAACTGAGACATATGAATAATTCCGTCCGCTTGGTGTCAGCATCCCGTATGGTTGTTAAAAATAATGGAAGATATTCGGAAAGATGATTGCTAACAATTGTAGCCGTTGCATGAATTGCAGCCTGCTTGACCTCTTGATTATTATCCGTAAAATACTCGAAGAAGATAGACAAATCACACTTGAGGTTCACTGACTGGGAGACTTGGTCCAAAAACACAAGCGAGAATAGAACTTGCTTTCCTTCAGAAAGATCACTCATCACATTCTCAATTGACTCCATCTTTCCAGAAAACACCATAATGACCGCCAATATTTTGGAAATATTGGAATTGGACTGCCTTCCATACTTAAGAACGGTATCAATCATGGCCTGAGCATCTGTGTGAGAAAGCAAGGCCTTAGTGAGTAAGGAAGAGTCTGATTGATCAAAATCTGAAAGTTTGCTAAATTTAACTAATACTCGTACGACAGGTTCAATTGATGAAATTTCCGTGCTGCCTGCAATGTAGGCAAAAATTTTTGAACAACAACTGGCCTCCTCAGCATCCACCTCATGACTATCTACCATATTAATGATATCTGTTAACAATTCAATCCTCTGCTCACTATTGAATAATCCAACCTTCGAAAGAACCTCACATGTCTTCAACGCCTGCATCCGTAATTCCTGTAGAGAAATGCATTCAACCAGGGATTGAAAAATGCTTTCCGTCCATGTCGGCTTGATGGCTTCAACAATACGCGGTACACAAGCAATCTGCTGGATACAAGCCATATCGGTGAAAACAAGGAACTCTAGGGTAATAACAGCGGCGAATGCTGCCAACGCTTCTTGTAGTTTTGCATAATCTAAGGGTATATGAATGATAAGACTTGAAAGCGATGCTAGAGCTTTCCTTCGTATCTCAGTGGAGTAATTCTTGTTGGTTACTCTGTTCGTCAACAATGCACACCCATTATTTGAAAATTGAGAGAGAATTTCAGGCGAAGGTTTGTCTCTGACAATATACTTGGATAAGATTTCATTTAAAAGAAGTAAGGCTTCCAAAACCAACTCGTGATTTGACGACTCAAGACAGGAGGAAATGTCAATGTCCAAGGTTGGCAACGATTTGCCAAAACTTTGGATAGGATTGAATTCCAGAATGTTGAAATAAAATTTCAGCAATTCAAAGGTAGGGGGACCATCTCGAAGTTTATCCAATTTTAATACAAATTGCTCAATCCAAGGAGTACCGATGCCTCCAATTGCCTTGGAAAATGCCGATATATTATCATAAAATATAGTTAGCTTTGAGGCGTTGGAGGGTATGAGCAACCTGGCTATAATTTCACAATAACTAGAGCGATATTTGACAAGACATTCGTGTGGATCATCATTAGGAAGAACACTCATATCAGATCCTCTCCTCTGCCCGGCCACATGCTCCTTCATGGCATTGAATGACTTTAGACTATAGTAAGGACCATCAATTGCAGATAACTTGAATATATTGGTTAATGTCCTCAAAACTTCGAACACAACATGTGTATTCGAGTCCAAAAGTTGGTACACTAGTGCCGAGAAGATATATTGGTAGCCCACTGGTATATCTGCTGGAATATGCATTAATAATGAATCCGCAAGTGTAGCCGCACTTTTTCTAAGCTTCCATGAAAGACCAGTTGCATCTTCTTCTTCCTCATCCTCGATTTCCGAGTAATCACCGTAGTAATCCTCAGTATTACTGTCCATTTCTGAGTCGGTGTCAGAACTTTCCTCGTTTTCAGAATAAGGATCGTAGGACAAGAATTTGGCACATATATCTAGAGTTTCGGGAACATATGTTGTCATGATTACTGGAGAAATGTTATTGTATGCATTTATTAGGCAATTTAAGGAGTCCGACCTTATTTCTTCAATCTGCTGTTGGACATCGAAATCATCATTTGGGTTTCCCAATAAGTCAAGCTTCAAGCAAGAGACAATGAACTTCTCCACAGATGGGTAAAGTTCACCCATCGCTGAAGGGTTACATTTTGTAAAGGAAGAGATAAGTTCAAGAAATATGAGCTCGTTCTTCGGAGCAGGGTCTTGTTGGTAGAATTCGGAAACCAAATCAAGGATATCTTGCAGGTTTTTGGCCGAAGAGACATATCTAGATAAAGATCCGAATGCGGTAACTGATCTTTTCGAAATTATGGTATCGGCCTTAAAGGCCAACTCTGTCAATAGTTCCGCTGTGTTGGAAACCTGCGCTGGATTGAAATATTTGCCGAGATACTCCAACATGTCGGTTAGAATCTCAATGTAATCTATAGTGGTAAACAAATCCTCCTTGTTTTGGAAGATACTTTCTAACAGCCGCTTTATTGTCTCCTTGGCAATGGCCTCTGATGGAACAATGTTCTTCAAGATGTTATGAATTGCCATGGTGTATATTGTGGAGGTAATAGAGATTTTATCTGACTTTTTTCCCATTAGTTCCTTCAAAACAGTTAAGACTGTCCCCTGTAACCTTGGTGCTAAAGATTCAAACCCCTTTAAGGCTTGGCTTCTCACCTCAGAGAATTCATCATCCAGGCAACGTAATAGAATCTCCGCATACGAAGAATATGCCGATTCACTGAAGTTATCATCCTGCGTTAGTAACTCTTTCTCAAGATCATTTAGAGCCATGAACCTCAAGTCAGGATCGGTATCTCTTGTTTGGATGAAGAGATCTCTAATTATTGGCCTCATTGTCCAGCTTAGCACTTATGCACTGACACTAAAATAAGAACGCGAGCTCAAAGAAAAGCCAGAACTTTCACCGCGAGCATTAAGAGGAGAAATTCGTTAAATTTAAGAAAATTAGGTAATTGACCTGACACTACAATTACGTTAGGTTACTTTTTTTTTAAGTCATATTTGGAAGGAGAAGTGAAAAGAATATGAATTAATGACGAGTCAGATAAAACTTAAGGAGTTAATATATAAAATGTAGTATTAAAGGACCATAGTTTTGTGGACTGATCGTGTTCTCATTAGCAATGTGGGTTGTCGAGTAGTAATGCCTCTATTATCGAAATAGTCTTAAACTTGAGACGAGTTTTTAACTCCACATAAAGCCAAAAACCTTTCAATTGCTACACAGCCAGATATTTATTGATGTTCTTCAGATCTATTTAACTTTAGGTGTGTATGGTCGGTCGACACAGGCCCAATTGCGCTTTACTATGTATATTAATTATCGTCTCGTGGGAAACATCTGGAATAAGGCTAAGTTGCCACCAAAGCTACTGCAGTTTCCTCTCTCATACTGCTGTTCAGCTTTAGGCATCCATTCGACCATGTTGCGATTTCTTCTTTCGGATTTTGGATGGGTGCTCAACAATTCTGGAATAGAGCCTCCACTCCGTTTCTCAAACTGGATCATTCTTCCCCAAAACTTAGGAGCCTCATGTGGATTGAAGCAAGCTAACGACATAACCATCAATCCTATGTAGTCGGCTTCTGTTTCCATTTCTCTAGAAGCAGGAAAATCCAGCAGCAAACTGACGATCAAGTTTCCTATGTTCTGTGATCCAAAGATAGAATAAGAAAGAAGAGCTATAGAAATGTAGAAAGGAGACTTTGTGAGTTTTTCACCAATGTGATGAGCCAATTGATGTCCAAGCTCGTGAGCTAGAACCGTAGCCAAGCCGTCGTCATTTGCGCAGAGCGGCAAAATAGATCTGAAAACGAAAACCTTGCCGTCGCCAATCACAAAGGCATTTGGGCTTTGCTGGCCCATAGCAATATCATCGATAACCTGTATTTTCCAGTCGGATATTGGAATATCACTTTGATTGGCATGCTCAAATAGATTAATAACCCTACCAGTCTCCGGATCAACGTAGTTTTCTGCAGAATAAATAAGCCTTTTCATCACTCTCTCGACACGCCTTGAGGTGGGATGATTTTCCGGAAGGATGTAGTTGCCAAACTGCATCATAATGGATCTGTAGGATGCTCTGGCAACAGCATTTTCCACCCAAATTGGTGTGAGCATTAGTCGCTTTCTGTGCGTGATTGGTGACTCATCAATGTTTGCTAGAACAACAATGATCGAAAGAGCACTAAAACTCCATAGATACTTTCTTGTCCTTTGTGAGAAGTTATAATTCCCAAACCCCTGTACATAGCTTCTACTGGAGTTGTCGAAGTAACGATATGTTGCGTATCGCCTTCCGGCATCACCATACATGTATCTGTTCCGGAATAATTTCCGACTTCCTTTTAAATTATTATACAAGATGGTTCTAAACATTTTTGTTCTGATAGCTTCAGTTCCAAGGAGTAATTCAGAGAGCTTGCAACCTCCAAATAATCTTGCTCGAATTCCAGCAGCTTTACTTCTGTTTCAGCGTCGATCGGCGCGGCCATTTATCTCCTCCCCCACACACAAAACAGGAAAAGGTAAAAGAACAACATTGGTTTCGAGGAGAATTCGATTCAGATGAAAGTACGGAGTAGTTCCATCTATTCAGTAATAAGCCCCTAAGCAAAGCTATCGCTTGTAACTCGAACTTCGATTTCTGGATAAATTATAATTGTTGCATGCTAAATGTACACTAACTTCTGAAATAGTCTGAAGGATGTCTGCCTCTTCAGAGATATATTTCTTTCATCCGCTAGTGCTGTTGTATGGGCTAGGAACTTCCTTGACACTAATAGGAGGATACCGATTCTACCGACGATTCTTGTGCCGCTTCCCAACTTCTCTTGATATACCCAGAGATCTCTATAGAAGCAGGTTTCTCTACGGAAAGGTCACATCTGTGGGCGATGGAGACAATTTCCATTTCTATCACACTCCAGGAGGAATTCTTGCAGGTTGGGGATGGTTGCGGGATGTACCTAAGATCAACAAGTTCAAGCAACTCAAAAACAAAACAATTCATGTCAGGTTATGCGGCGTTGATGCTCCAGAGAGGGCACATTTCGGCAAACCCAGCCAACCTTTCGGTGACGAAGCCTTAGAATGGTTAAGGAAATACATCCTTGGAAGAAACGTTTACATTAAGCCGTTACATCTTGACCAGTATAATAGAGTTGTCGCCAAGGTCGAGGTCCTCAAGTGGACAGGATTTAAGGACGTTAGTGAAGAGATGATTAAGGCTGGTATGGGCACCGTGTATGAGGCCAAGTTAGGTGCTGAATATGACGGTAAAGAGAAACGGTACAGAAGATGCGAGGACCGAGCGAAACGGTCGAAGATAGGTATCTGGAGTATATCTCAAAAGAAGTTCATGTCTCCTCGGGAGTACAAAAGCAAATATAAATAATAATAGTAAAGTATATATAGATAGACATCATAGCATTTAAAATCGAAACGCACTTTTGTCCGCTACTAACACCTCACATAGACTCCTCTCCTCTTCTCCGATTCTCTTAACTCAAACATTATCTGAACACCCACCCATAAGCAGGAGCATGCCACGAGGAAGAAACCAA
The DNA here is from genome assembly GCA_030565225.1 of Allodekkera sacchari. Classification (NCBI taxonomy): domain Eukaryota; kingdom Fungi; phylum Ascomycota; class Pichiomycetes; order Pichiales; family Pichiaceae; genus Allodekkera; species Allodekkera sacchari. The sequence continues at coordinate 52,448 of JAJMBG010000032.1, forward strand.
AACCCTCAGATGTAGTGAACATGGCCTTAAGCAATTTGAGGATACCGTCTTTACCAAGGCAAAATCCGTACAAATTTGCCAGCATCATCATCCAAATGTTTGCCACAGCTCCAACGGCACAAACATGTCTAAACCATGGCTTATCTTCAAACTTCTTACCAACTTTTGTGACGACGATTTCTGGTAACAAGAAGATAACAATCAACCATCCCCAAATTAACAATCGAAGTTCAATGTCGTGCCAAATTGCTACAAAAGAGAACACTGCTAGAGAACTGAGAATTCGGTGATGCGAGCCACCAAGTGGGATATATATGTATCTGACCACCCACTTGTTGTAGGAGCGATGCCATGCTCTCCAGAATTGCAGTGCCGAGTAATTGTTGTCAACACATCTTATCATGTTCTCCGGTGAGTCAATACCGTCGATCAATGCCCAGAAGCGAAATAATCTCCATGGGATAAGTAGTTTCAACCAAATAATGTTCAAGTTAAAAAGGCCAATCATCGAAATCTGGAATGGTGAATCGCCGTGCCAAGCACGAGCCTTTGAGACCGCCACGACGTAGATATAATGCAGAATGAACTCCATAGTTAAAATGCAGAAGACCAATCTGACGCCATATATGGCGGTCCTTTTCCAGTCTATGGAAGGAAGTGTGTGTAGCGATTGGTAAATGTAATCATTGAATGTAATTATGGGTCCTGCAATGAAAAGTGGTGTGTAAAACAGGAAAGAAAGATAATTGGCGAATGAATAATCTGACAATGGGAGAAGAGCATCCAATCTTTGACGCTCATTGATCAATAATGGATCTGGCTTCTCGGATTCTGGTGACTCATAGTCGTTCAATGGAATTGAAGCTTCTTCGTTGCTGATTTTGGCTTTGCATGATTGATCAAGACACCCCTTAAGGCTTTCTGAGCTCTGCTTTCTTCTTTTAATGTAGTCGAGATTGAAACTTAGCATTCTGAGCAATGTAAAATTGAAGAAAACATCCCACCTGGCAATAATTCCGGAAAAGTTGTCCATGAATGAGAGAAAGCTGAAGAAGCTTCCGAATTTCACTTGACGGTACCGGTCATTTAAAAAAAGTGTTCCAATACCGTATACCCAAAGCAATGCCATGCTAAGCTTCTCACTCTTTCTGGAAAGTCTTCCAAAGAGAAACATCAGGGAAAGATGAAAGAAAATCCGGATACAGTTAAATCCGTGAGCTCCGAAAAGAAAGATCACTCCGAACACCAAATCGAACCGGAGCCTTGGAACTTTGAAGAAAAGAGATATACGCCGCAAAAGAAGATGCAAAGATATAAGCCCGACAAGCATAAGGAAGTTATCCCTAAAAAACCGATACTGGCTATCAGAGTTGTCGACTTTTCTGCCAAAAATCCATCCCTTACTGAGGATGCCCTCGTAAATGTAGTAGTTTGGATTGGTCTCATTGCTAGCATCCATGGCTGTTTTAAACATTAGCGGGATAACAATAACAAAACACGCATAGTAGAGTTTGAACTCTAAGGTTCCCCATCTGGAAGGAGTGGCTGACTGAATAATCTTCTGGCGTTTCTTGAGATCAGAAGAGGGAGCTAGACGATAGTCCAATGCCTCGAGCGAGTACAATTGTTTCAAATCTGACAGAGTCATCTCGCAAGTGACAGTAATGATCTCCCAGGATGAGCCTACCGAAAAGGATATAAAGTTTTAAAGTCCTTGCTTGCTTCTAAGAAGAGAATGATATCCTATTCTATCAAACACGCATTGCGTGGTTCGTGCACTTACCCCGGATCAAACACGCGTGCACGGATGTGCGAACTCTCATGGCGCAAGATAGAATTTCAATCTTACTTTGAGGAAGTTGAGTCTCTGATTAGAAATCGTCGTTGCTGGAATGGCTAAGCATCCGAAGGGACCAGAAGACTTTGAAAGGCGGGCCAACCCACCGGGTTGGGTTCAACCGAAGGCTCCTTACAACCCTTACGATCCAACCGATGTGAGACCTCCAGAAGGGTATCCTAGTGAGTTTGATGCCCCAAGTGCAGTTAAAAGAAACACTGGAGAGGTGGCGAAGGATCTCACGGATTATCAGAAGATCAAGGTCGACATGAAGAAGCTTGAATACTATCCCCGGCCTCCATCTGAGCTCTATGCGGGAAGGTACAAGGTGCTACGGAGAGTTAATCATAAAAGCAAGTTCAAAAGAGGAGCAGACTTAACAGCTAAGTTGTCGATCTACGGTCTTGTAATATTTGGAATGTTCTTCTACAAATGGAATGATCATAACAACGTGTTTGCTCCTTTCAGAAGAGCGCAGTTGCAGATACGAGAATGGCTGTTTGGAGATCTTTCTCCTGAAAATTACAACGACTTGCACAACTACAAGAAAGATAAGCCTATACCGCAAAGGCCATTGCCCACCATTATGTACGATGAAAATGAAGCAAAGCATTTAGTTGGAGAGAAGGCAGTCAACAACGAATTCATCAAGGATCGATTTGGTACGAAGCATGTGGTGTATGCCGAACATGTAACCCAGAAAGAGGAAGAAAGCATGCTTAAGGCAATAGAAATCGCAGAGAGAGAGGTTGCGTTGAAAAAAATGAAGGATGGTCTAAAGAATGATGCAGAAAAAAAACCTTTCTGGAAAATCTGGTAGTCGATTCTTCATCGACGATCTTGTACAGTAGCTCCACTTTCAATAGATATACATATAAATACACCGACATACTATCACCTATTAATGCCTCTGGAGTAAGCAAGTCCCGACACATATACTACCGGTTGTCGCCGCTACCTTCATGCCACATGGTTATCTCATTATTAAATATATACAGTACACCCGACGCTCTATTTTTATTTGTTATCAAGACTCTTCTGGAGGAACTCCTTGGCTTCGTTGATCTTAGTTGCAAGATATGGCGAGCCTCCCTTATCAGGATGGTTCAAAAGCATGATTCTTCTGTGATTCTCTTTGAGCTTGGCCTTTGTCAGAGTACTTTCCTTCAGCTCTAGTATTCTGAGTGCTTCCCTGGTGTTCATTTTGGGGTCAAAGCCACCTTTGTAAAATCCTGTACCCTTGCGACCAAACACCTTTTTATATGCACCTGCCAAAACATAGGCAGCAGCAAATGTTCCGCAGAACGCTATGAATGGGTGTGCTGACATGTAGGCGGCGGTTTCATCCATGTATCTCTCTGCTGTATTTCTCCTTGGAGATGGCTTGAACTCCTGCTGGGGAGTTATGTAGATGGTTTCACCATCCTTGTTTGCATTTGGATCTCCGGGAACAGGTAGAGTAGGAATTGTTATGTTCTGTATCCCCGACATTGATGGCCAACGATCAGTTACTATAGACGCTTCGTTACAAACTGTGTAACTGAAAAATCAAAAAAATTTTCCTGCGCCATTTGGCTGTGGGGATGCGGAGCAGTTAGCCACCTATAATTTTATTTTAAGATTAGGAGAGAACCCGAACTGGTTGTCATGCACAAGTGGTACGGTACATTCCTGACTAAAATATTTTGCAAAAAACAAACCGTTAAGCACACAAGCACTACATGCAGCGGTAATTCTTGATCACGTATGATGAATCCAAAGGCGTGCTTTTTACTCTTAGCAACCTCAATACCGGTGTCAATATCAGACTTCCGCGCTTAGCTCTTATAACCAGAAGCTAGTGTACCGCTGCTGACTCTTTCACTTAGGGCAGCACATTAGATCCAGTTATACCCTTGTCACAGTGTACTTTTAGTCTTTCATCGGTGCTCATAATTCTACTGGTTTCTCCTTTTCCTCTTTATGCAAAAAAGCAGTGCTCGCTCTGAGATACAGACCTCACCATGGCCTGCCTCATCTCGCTCCAAAACTAAACACGTCTCCACTCCTCCACCCGCTCACATCCACTTCCTCATTCGGCACCATCTTTTCCCTATCGCACACTAGCCGATTGTCTATCTCGAGTTACCATTGGTTTGATGATTGGTGGAACGCTGCGGGCCATTGCTAAATTTCCTTTCCACAGCAGATCTCATTTTCTAGTGTCATCCAGCTTCGCCGGAATTGCCTGTTCTATTCTTCTTCATAACCACCAGCAAAGATCGGTAATCACTATGTCAAGTACTCAAATCACTTCTGTGCCTCCTCAGGCTCCTCTTGATTGGACCCACAGCCCTGAATCCATTGCTTCTGAGACTCTGAGACTTATCAACGAAGGTAAAGCGTTGGACGACCGGATTGGCTCCCTCAAGCCTGAAGACGCCACTATTGAAACTGTCGTCAAGCCTTACGCGGATTTAGAGAACAAGCAGAGTGCGTTGACCAACCAGTTGACTTTCTATCAACATGTCTCCGCCAGCAAGGAACTACGTGATGCATCCAGCAAGGCTGATGCCGACTTTAGAGCTTTCAGCATCGTTTCGGGAATGAGAGAGGATGTCTACAAATCTATTCATAAAGTTTACGAGGACACTAAGGATGATGCTTCCGTCGATGCCGAGACCAGAAGGTTCCTTGAAAAGGTTACACGACAATACGAAAGAAACGGACTTGGCCTTCCTTTGGAGAAGCGGGAAAAGGTCAAGGAGCTAAAGCAAAGATTGTCCACTTTGGCCTTGAACTACTCCAAGAATTTGGGAGAAGAAACCGAGTCCATTCTGTTTACCAAGGAACAGCTCGTCGGCGTCCCCGAAGATGTTGTTTCGCAGTTTGAGAAGATCGAAGAGAATGGAACAACAAAGTTTAAGATGACTTACAAGTACCCGGACTTATTCCCAGTCTTGAAGTATGCTTCTGATCCCGCCACTAGAAAGGCGGCTTTCATCGGAGACCAAAACAAGGTTCCAGAAAATGCAGGTATCTTGATTGAGGCAGTCAAAATCAGAGCGCAGTTGGCAACGTTGTTGGGGTACAAAGACTTCTCTCAGTACATTCTAGAAGATAGAATGGCTAAGACGGAAGAAACAGTGATGACCTTCTTAGAAGATTTGAAGACTAAATTGCGTCCGTTGGGTGAAAAGGAATTGGTTGGCTTGAAAGACCTGAAGAGGGAAGATCTTGAGTCCAAAGGTGCCACGTACAATGGACATTACTATGTTTGGGATCATCGATACTATCATACCATGATGCTTGAAAAGAATTACAAGGTGGATGAAGTCAAGATAGCTGAATATTTTCCTATGCAGCATACCATTGAAAAGATGTTAGGCATTTATGAGACTATCTTCAACTTGAAATTTACCGAAATCAAAAAGCATAGCAAGTTGTACAATACTTGGCATGATGAGGTTAAGCAGTTTAGTGTTTGGAAGCTCGACACCGAAACTCCTGAATTTGTCGGATATTTGTACTTCGATTTGCATAGCAGGCCAGGAAAATATGGACATGCAGCAAACTTTGGTTTGGCTCCAGGTTATTACGATGTCAAGACCGGTAAGCGGGTCTTTCCATCCACTGCTTTGGTCTGTAACTTCACTAGGGATACCAAGGATAAGCCATCCCTTTTAAAACATGATGAAGTTGTCACATTCTTTCATGAATTAGGCCATGGTATTCACGACTTGATTGGTAAAACGAGATATTCCAGGTTTTCTGGAACTTCGGTCAGCTGGGATTTCGTTGAAATGCCTTCTCAGTTATTGGAAAACTTCTGCTGGGATGAAGGATTACTCAAGGATTTGTCTTGTCACTATGTCACTAAAGAACCTTTGCCAGACACTTTGATCAAGTCATTGACTTTTTCAAAGAATGTCAACGGTGCCCTATTTAATTTGAGACAGTTGCACTTTGGTTTATTCGATATGGCTTTGCATACTTCTAAAACCGGTGAGGTTGATATGGATAAGTTATGGAACGACATGAGGGAAAAAGTTGCCCTTGTTGACAATGGGGGTGAGGTTACCAGAGGTTATGGAAGCTTTGGCCATTTGATGGGAGGTTATGCTTCAGGCTATTATGGATATTTGTGGTCTCAAGTGTTTGCTACTGATATCTACTACAGTAAATTTAAGAAGGATCCGTTGAATGTTAAAAATGGCCTCGAATACAGAGACAAAGTCCTAGCAAAGGGTGGTTCCGGAGAAGAAATGGACTACTTGATCGACCTATTGGGAAGAAAGCCAAACTCAGACGCTTTCTTAAAGGAATTAGGAATTTCAAATTAATGCTAAATAAAATGTATATATATCTATAGCTCTCAAATTGATTTTCTCACAAGTCTATGCACCGCAACAACTTATGCGGCGTTATATTATCCATCTTTCGGTGCATTTTTCGACAAATAAGCGTCTTGTCATAGAAATTAAAATAACGGAGTTGTTTTAATTCACCCAGGTTTGTATTGAGTAGTGATATGTTATGACTACGAGCACGTATAGTTAGAGAGGTCAATGTGGAGGGAAACCTCATTTTTCGACATGCTTTCCTAGTTTGAAAATCTAATTCCAGTTTTTTTAAACCTTCAGGAAACACAAATTCAATGCAAGATAGGTTGCAAGCCAATTCAATTAAATTTGGCGGCATCTCGTTCTGAGATAGGCTCACTGTATAGTTATCCCAGCGAAGAAGCTTGAGATTATGCAAATTGCGGAAGCTATACTTGTATGCAGCTGGTGAAGAATGAGATATTTTGAGAGATTCCAATATGTCTGGAAACTTGATGTGTTTGAAAGGATTGAAGTGGCAGTCTTTGATTGATAGCTTGCGCAAGCCTGAATTAAACATATCACATTCGTTTTCAAAATCATGTGAATCTAAGTACCGTAAATTGCATGATACTAACTCCAGTTCACCAACTTGTATGTTAACTAAAGATTCACTTTCAGAAAAGATGGCATTCTCAATGACCAAGTGTTCTAGACGACTTGGTATAATCAAAGATACGCCATGAAACTCTGATTCGTTTTTCCTATACCTGCAATGTAGTACCTTCAAAGCGATAAACTTTGTTAGAAATGAGAAATTTTCTTCGCTGCTGTATCCTTCAATATCTATCGCTAGATGAGTAATGAAATGGCAAGCCTGTGAAATTGCCTCAGATTTGATAAAGCCGCTTCTCATACGAAACGATTTGTCCGAGCCGCAATCTATTCCCAAACGCTCTAGTAAAGTTTGACTTACACCATGGTTAAGATTTAGCTGCAGCCTGCTCAGTTGGATTTCGTCTAATAATTCAACAGCATCCTGTGTGTCAACTATCAAATGTACCTGACATTTTTTAATGATGGGGAGGATATAGCGTTGTTGAAGCAAGGTGCTTGCTCTAATAGTGAGAAATTGAGCAGATCTTAAAAGAGGAATTAGAGTTTTGGAAACTATGGCACAGTCAACTTGGAGTGTCGTAACTGCTCGACCCCTCGAAGAAGTCAGGAAACTAAGGAGCTGAGATAATTCCGGTGATTCGAGCTCAATTTCTGTCAACGACCCAGCAGATGACTCAACTATCTTGAGTCTATTCAAAACTGCGCAGGCTATACTATGGGATCTTCCCATCAATGGAATCAACTTCCGTACCTCAACATAACGGAATATCTTGAGCTGTAATTCCAAAGGTAACCGATTCACTATCGACAAGAAATCGGCTGAACTTTCTGGCATATTAACCAAGTACACTTCTCAGTAAATTAGTAGCAAGAGCCAATGAAAAGAGCCGATCTTATTTCAACATGAAATGGCTTAGGCTATGGTTCTCAGTCTAGAATACTTCCTGACTTCTTCGAGGTAACCACAATTTTCTTATCGGTGAGCAGCGGAATAATGCAAATTCCGGGGTGTGAAGTCTACGTTCTTGCGCACCTTTGCGAGATAAGATAAGCGTGAGGTAATTGGAAGGTAAATAGTATGAAAAAATGTTTCCGTGAGCTACGGCTAGCTTTCGAGTCCCAGTTGCTTTCTTGGCATATATATTAGTAACAGCAGAGTATACTTGTCAAATTATAAGTTTGGTGTTGCTGCCGGGTGATTGGTTAGTGACGTGTTGGCCGCTGCATCTGGCCGAACCTCAGGAATATTGCCAGGTAATAAATTTCCCGATAAGGAACTAGACCAAGAAGGTATCGACCTGTGCGATGCGGCATACATTTGTGACATAAGCACCCCGGAGATTGAATGAAATCCAAAAAAAAAAAGAAAAGAAAAAGAGAAAGACTATCAGTGACAACATTGCATTAGCTATATTGGAATGCACATACTTTTCCTTTAATGCCATCCGATTGATACTTAAATGCGTGACCCGCTTCTTATGTTGTAATTTCTTATGTTCGAACGAAGTTTTTTATAATTTTTTTTCTTATTTTCTATTCCCTCGGTTGACTTAGCGCTTCCTTACGGTTTGTGTTCATCTGCAGTAGTCTAACCAAGTCCTTTCTGATTTTACTTTTATTCTGTTCTTTCCAGTATAATTTTGACGATTACCTGGTTCTGTTAGCTTCCAAGTCTTTTCACTTGCTTCTCTCCTAACTACGTTAACTCCAGTGCTCCCTCTTCAACTTCTGTTCACAATTCATGATTTCTTTCTTTATGTGTTTTTCCAGGCGCGCACGGCTCTTTCTTCATTTCAGAGAACGATTACTAAAACCAAATTTTCCGTGGGAATATACAACCGTAAAATTGACCAATGTCTTTAAATAAGTACAACACAGGGCGAGCTATAACCACTCTTTACGTAAGAAACCTCAACGAGAAGGTTTCCAGAAATACTCTCAAGACGGAACTAAAGAAATTTTTTTCTAGAGCTGAATTCGACGTTCTTGGCATCGAAACTTTCAAAAAGCAAAGGCTAAGAGGCCAAGCTTTCGTAACGCTGAAAACTCACGAAGAGTGCTTGAAAGCTATTGATCTTTACAATACTGAGATGTTGCTTGAGAAACCGTTGGATATATATTTGGCTAGAACTAACAGTGATGTGGGCGTGAGCAATTTACTCAAAGAAGAAAACGTCCAAAACCCAAAGCAAGTCTTCCAGGACTATGTTACTAGAGCTCGTAATATACGACAAGAGAAGAGAAATATCTCTCAGAGAAACCTAAAAAGAAAGAGAGCAGTGGAAGGACCCGGTGAATCAATCAAGAAATCCAGGCGTACGGATGATAATAATCTTGCTCCAAACAAACTTTTGCTGCTTACTGAACTTGCCGAAGATGTGACGGAAAAGGAGTTGTTCGACTTGTTTGAAAAGTTCAAGGGTTTCCTAAACTTGACTCTAGTGTCTCCTAGACATCTTGCAATGGTGGAGTTTAAGAGTGCAACTGAATCTCTTGTCTGCCTCGGTGAACTGGGAAAATCGGTGAGAATTAGAGGAAAGGAATCATCACTGCAATTCGCCAAGCAGTGACAACGGTCAAATTCTCACGACAACATTTATTTGCTAAGCAATAAATAAATATAATATAAATACAGTTCGTATATGTAAGCCATTCTAAAGATGATTTGCATTCTTCCTATGATAATCCAGTCCCGTAAATCCACTATGTATAAGCTAGTCTGTTCTTTACTAGTGAGGCCTAATACTTGCCGGTAATGACTGTCTTCCAAGCTTCAATCCATCCCTCCTTTTTCTGGCCTCCATTTTCCAAGTTCTTCATTAATCTACTATAATAGTTCGGGTTCCCCTTTGGAACGAGTAACTTATCACCGACCTTATAATGCTCTTCCCATTTTGAATTATGAAGGTCCTTCAATGATTTATACTGCTGGTTTAAGATATCCTCCGTGAACAATTCATTCTGGTAGTTGGTAGGTGTTTCCTCTGTAGAGAACACAATATCCTTCAATTTTTGAGTATCTAGAGTCGTCGAATTCAGTCTCTCTTTTTTCTGCTTAATAATTTGATCCCTTGCTTCCTTTGGAACTGTTAAACCTCCTATGTTGCAGAATCTTTCGATCTGGTTCAATTTGAAGGAAGCAAAGTGGTGTATTCTATCTGCAGGAAACTTTTCTAGCAAAGCTACTATTCTCTTTGAGCAACTAACTACTTCCTTAGCAACCATATTATTATAATATACAGGGAATGAAAAGTACACGAAGAAAAAAAGCTCTCATCTGCTAATACTTCCATCCATAAAATTTTCTCTCGCACTTCCCTACATGCAACACTCGCCTCAGTTCATGTGGCCAAGTCCATGCGTAAGCTCACCAAGTGGAATGATTTCGGTGGCTAGGGATGACTGATAGTATGGTAATATCTGATTTGTTTCCGGATAGTGATTTAATCGACTATGTGTTTTGTAGCAGAGACTGAACTCATAATTATAATCATTCTTCTGATGCTAGTGTTCCACGTAAAATTGCCAGACATTTTGAACACTCAACAGTGATAGAGTTCTTTCTCCACCTGATCTCTTAATTCTTCCTTTATGATATTTTTTGATGTGTACAAAAGGTTCGTATTTTGTAAGGAACCTTGAAGGATATGTCATCTTATAAAGTGTGGTTGTAATCTAAGTATACAGATTGTCTTTTCGGCAACACCAAAAATAAATGGGTGAGACTGAGCAGCTGAGCGGATTGAAGCTCAATTGTGTAACGTGTTTCTTTTTAAAATGAACTTAATTGGTATTGAATGATTGAAGTTTTTGGTTTATCAACTTGAAATAAGTGGATCTCCTTCCTTTTTTTGCTGCCGCTGAATGCTTTATTCATGTTTTGTTGGGCAGCACCCTCAAGAAGAAAGCTTCCAATAATTTATCATATTAACTTCTTCATCATTTAGAACTTCGAGCTCGAGCAAAGAATTTTTGAATAATGTAGTTAGAGTCTGTATCTGACTAAGCGCCTCGTTGACGTCTCCATCTTTAAGCTTCTCCAGGGCCCTCTGTCTAACTTTCAATCCTTCAATGATGGTATCGACTAGCTTAGAATTCGAAAATTTTGTGGTCCTAGTCCTTTCTAAATAATCCTGTACTTTGAACATCAAATCTGAAAAATATGTTAAATAATTAACGATCATTATTCGTTTGAACATTCTGATTCGAAGCCTTGGCGGAAGAAAATCGTTTGGAAAATGTAGACAATCTTCCAGCTCTTCGGCAAATGACCAAATGCAGTCCCTCAACTGTTCCTTCGTAAAATGATGGCCATTCTTTGGAGTATGTGTGAAATAAATCGATCCCCAATCAGAGATCTTGACGAATGTATTCTCGTACTCTGAATAAATAGCCTTAGAATCGATAGTCTTATTGATAATGGCGTTTCCTCCCAATGATAATGGATACATAAGAAGTTGAATATCGTTACCATCACTGGTTCTGTTGACCGTACTCCGATAGTATGAAGTTATGTCTGATAAGTCTGAAATTTCAACAGGAAAATTTTTGTCAATATAGTGAGTGGTGTTCAAATTCTGTTGAGTACCATTCATGTAAACAAACTTGGTTCTGAATGTAAACAGGCTGCTGAGCTCTTTAAAAAGGGGTTCAAGATCTTCCTTTACTGCCGTTTCAATATCCCAAGAATAAATGTCTGCCCCTAGCAATACAAAATTTAAGTGAACCTCTCTGGGAAAATCAAGTGTCAAATTTCTGATCACAGGATCCTGCGTAAAGCTCCGATGAACAAAGTTGAATTTCTCTCCTCCATTATAAATAAGTTTATAGAAGCTATCCTTTGAATATCTTGTGAGTTCTTCTTTGAATATGTAGTTGGCTAAAAGTTGTGCTGCAAAATAAGGAAGGTCGTTGTTCTCCACCGATGAAAGGCTGTAGTACAACTCGGCATAATTCTTTGAGCCATCAGCATAAATTGCGTTCTCATTACTAAGTAACATCTTAATAAAAAGGCAATCTTCTCCATAAATACCTTTAGTATATTCTTCGTAGGAGCCCTTTTCAAAATCCACTTGGTAGTCGAGAACTAAGTTTTCCTCGGACTTTAGACGGCCCTGAAGTTGTAGATTGATTGCTTCTTCCACGTCCGGAAAGTTGAAATCGTCACATTGATAGTATATCTTTGGCCTTAGGGACACATCTTGAACAGGGTTTTCGACAAAATGCTTCAAAACATGCTGCGGCAGGTACAACTGTTCAATACAGACATTGTAAAAGGTGATACCAAATCTTGATAAGATTCCTACTATCACGGATACAAGCAAAACCACCGTTAAAAATGTATGGAATCTTTTTGAAAAAGATTCTTCTTGTTGGTGCCTGTCCATTAGCAATACACTAACATAATAGGAAATAGAAGAGAAGTGATCGACATGACCTATCTTTCTTTGCATCGCATGAGGATCATCCCCCACAAAGTTTCTCTAGTGAGAAAAATTATAGTAGGAAAAATAAGTAAAACCAGCAACCAGATAGATATTATAGATATGAGCAGTAAGAAAGTGCAGCCATCTCCAGGAGAAATAGCCAAGGAGTTAAACAAATTTAAACATATAGAGAATGCCGAAAACCAGGAGTCCGAATATGTGCATGAGGTGTATAATGAGATTGCCAAGGACTTCTCGAGAACCCGTTATAAGCCTTGGCCTCTAGTTAAAAACTTTGTATGTAGCCGTGCCAAGTATTCAATAGGTGTCGATATTGGATGCGGTAATGGCAAATACCTTGGTGTCAATCCAGATGTCTACCTGGTAGGATCAGACTACTCCTCCGGTTTGATATCGCAAGCATGGAATCTCCACAAGCAAGAGCTCTTCAACGATGTCTTTATAGCAGATGGTCTGCAGCTGCCCCACCCTTCAAATACGTTTGACTTTGCGATATCCATTGCTGTCATACATCATTTTGCAACGCCAGAAAGACGAGTTGAAGCTATTCAAGAAATCTTGAGGGTTCTAAAGCATCACAGCCAGGCAATGATCTACTGCTGGGCACTTGAGCAAGAACATTCACGCAGAGGCTACAAAGAGGGAATGGATCAAGACATTCTAGTGCCGTGGGTTTCTTTGCCAACCCAAAAAAGAACGAAAGATTCCAGCTTTGAACTGCAGCCGGTTACCAAAATGAGATACTATCACCTTTATAAAAAAGGAGAGCTTGTAAAGGACTGCAAACAGGCGGGCGGAAGGATAGTTGACGATGGCTACGAAAAGGATAATTGGTGGGTAATAATCGAAAAGATATAGCCAAGTCTTACTCTAGAGTAGAAGTAAGGCGCTGCACATATGATATGGTGTTCTTCCGCAAGCTTGGATAATAATTAAGTTTTTTGAATAAAGAGTATCTATCTATAGAAGTAAATACTTAATCCCAGACTGAGTCAATATACAGAATAAAAGTCGTCACCTTCAAATGGACTTCAATGTTGTTTTTTATGTTTAGATTTGATATTGTATGTTGTTTTTTTTTTTTCGTTTTTTTGTTTTTTTTTGTTTTCATACTTTTTTGGTTTCTGGCTCTTGAATTTTCTTCTTTTTTTTTGCTTTTATTTTTTTCATCTGTCTTTTGTTTATGTTCGACTTAATTAACCTGTTTTTAAAACTTCCACTTGCGAAATTTTTTCTTTCTCGTATATTCGTAGCTCATTATCATAAACTTGGCATCCCGTATATTAAGCCTCCTCCATATGCATATAACCTAGCAAATTTGAACTGAAGCATTATCACTAAGTTAAAATTAATAAAGTGGCTTGCCAACTTCTCCTTAGTAAGATTGATTGCCATTCGCTCCTGCATACGCCAAGGAAGCATTTCTCCTTTCGATCCTTCCCTTCTTCATTAGCTGTTTCAATGCAACACTGTCTAGAGGATCCAATAGCTCAAAGGAGCATAGCAACTCCTCTGAAACGCTCATCACAGCTCCCCAATTATCAAACTCACCACAGTAGTTTGGTGCGGAAAAAACTGTAACTAGAGACCTATCATTGAAGAACTCATAACCATCTTCCACCACCATGTGCGCCCTGACAACAAGATCAAACTGAAATTTGTTTAAAAACTTGTTGATAGCAACTTTATTATAACAGTATGACACACCTCTTTCGTTATCTTCCCACTCATTGGGCGAGTCTGCAGGATCTGACCAAAGTAGATCATTTAAAAGGCCAAAATCTGGGACATCGGTAGGCCTCTTGATGTTTCTAATTTCATCCATAGAGTTTAAAACTGGGGACAATCCGCCATGAACACAGAATATTTTCGAAGCGACAAGAGCTGAGATCGGCAAGGTATTAAAAGTATCTATAAATATTTTCCACGTTTTTAAATTAGTTCTGCGCTTGCATTCGTCATAAAATCCATAGGCTCTTGTAATTTCTGCACACTCATGATTGCCTCGAAGTAAAAAGAAGTTTTCCGGATATTTCAACTTGTAGCATAATAAAAGCAATATTGTTTCCAAAGACTGTTTGCCTCGATCAACATAATCTCCTAGGAATAGATAGTTGGCTGCTGGGGGAAATCCGCATTTGGTGAAAATTCTGATTAAGTCACTGTACTGTCCGTGAATGTCGCCCACAATCTTAACTGGTGCACTTAATTCTAGTAATGGTGGTTGGCTCAAAAATATTTCTCTGGCATTAGAGCAGATTGTGGCAATTTCACTATTCTTAAGGCAAACAGACTTCGTTCTCTTGCCAGAATAGCCTGCATCCAACAATCGCTGAATCAGATTCTCAAGATTCAGCGCCTTCTTCTTCTTTCTCGGCTTTCTTATTGCAATTGGTTCGTTTCCCTGAACGGTACCGGCCAATGATTCAGCTTCCATAGATTCTGATGGAGCTTGCTCTGCAGGCGACAGGAGATGGTGTTCCTGCTGAAGAAGTTCGATATTCTCCTCCACCAACTGATCCTCATCAAGATGCTGCAGCTGAGCCTCCTCCTCCTGTTGTATAATTTGCATTTCGTCCTGAAGCTGTGGAGGGATTGGTGAAGTTGAGTGCTGGCTGGAATTTGAATGTCCATGCGATCTTTGGCTCGTGATGGACCGGTTGGAGTTTCTTCGAGAGAGCGGTCTACCTTCGTCATCTTGATGCTGCTGTGTCGAAGCTACATGACCCACACTTGAATTCTGATGACTCAAGGGCGATGTGGGCTGAGGCAACGACGACGAAGAATTGACCCGCAAAATGGGTGTTTTTGGTTTCACCTTTGCCATCGATGGTGGAAGCCTTATTATTGGTTCAGCATCGTTGGAATTATTAGATTGATGATGGTGATGTGGCGAATTAAGCGACGGCGATCCTGGCTGTTGCTGTGACGGTGATTGTTGCTGTCTATGCTGTTTTGGAGAAGGTAGGGGGATTTGTTGGGATTGAGACGTCTGCTGCTGCTGCTGCTGCTGCTGCTGCTGCTCCTCTATATAATCATAGTGATCCGGATCACCTGGCTGGTCATCCTTCAACGACTTGAAGGAGCTTCTTCTGCTAAGCGATCGGTGACTGCCGATTTCACTGGCAGAATCTTTAAAGGACCTCTTACTTCTGAGCGATCTTATCGACCTTATGGAAGTTCCTGTATCTGTTCTAGTAAAATTGGGGTTTTTTTGCTTTGATGTCTCATTACCCATGATGTATTGGCTTCAAGTAAAAGGGGTAAAGTTATCTATGCGTGTTGCTAGTATATTGCGGAACGAGTTGTAATTGACAGTTGTTATAGTGTTAAGTGTACAGACGTTAGAAAAGTAGAGAAGAAATAAATAACCTGAGAGAGAAAGAGGATCGAACAGAGTCGGACGAGGATTTAGAACATGAGATGGGAGAAACCAAAAAAAAAATTAATTAAAATATTAAAGCTTCTAAAAAGAAGAGAGAGGTGCCTACATTGAAAGAAAGAGTTGAGTGAGGCCAACGATTACGGCAAACAAAGCACACGAGGCGAGGGTGGAGCAAAGAGAGGCAAAAAGAAACAACTAATGCAGCGAAAGGTAGAGCCGATTTTTTAGGCTTTCCAAAAATAGTATTTTTATCTGCGAAGAAGGGGAAGTTTTTTTTTTCCATGGTAAAATTCAACACTGGGAATGAGCAGTGGTGAATTAATGGCGGTCTTTAATGGAACATATATGGCATAGAACCATCTTGGATAGGTCTTACTATCTTGACCAGAACCACCCTCTTTGGCCAGAGAGGTTGGTGATTCTTAGCACCCGATGAGCTTCTACTACTTCACTAAGGAGCGATCAATTATTTGTGCTTAAAAAAAAAAGTCTACGCGGGCAGGCAGGGTCTAGACGTAGCGGTGAAAAATTGCAGATTGGTCAAGGCTAAAGAAATCAGTTAGCGCTGGCTGGCAATTAAATTTTCCCAGTCCAATTGGTGATCTCGCCGGTGCATGCAGCGTCGTAGGAGATCATAAAGAGTGCCATTAAGCGATTCACAGTGATTGTTCTCTTGAATCTTATGTGCTATAATTAGTAGAATCAGATGCGTTTCCGCCCCGTTGTTGGATGGACACCCAAAATGAAGCATATATAATCCCTAGATTGGGTGCGTGCCCGCCTTAGTTATTATCTACGCGCTGCTACTTATGGCACACGCTGCAATTAGCGGTATTGGTTACACTACTTGTACAGTGCTTCTGGGCAGCTTCTAAATATACCTAGCAAAGCCGCATCTGAATCTCAAGACAGCCGAGGCTGAGGCCCATAAACGCCAAAAAATTACTTCGCAGTTAAAGAAAATCAAAAATCATCTCCCTCACACAAATTTCCTATCTAGGCAGGCTCCTGGGAAAGGTCTGTCTTTGGATCGACAAGTAGAATCTGGGGTAGACTAGCGAACTGTTGTCTGGCCACCAAAATGTCGTTGGACAAGGCATTTATCGAGTTGGTGAGCCTATTATATTTCTCAGGCTGAATAAATGTATCTTTGTATTATCTAGCGTTGATATCTGATACTCTTACTACTCCGCCAATTCAGATAACTTTTCTATACAAGTACATATTATACTCATAGCAAGAATGCACAAGCAGCAACCAAAAGGGAGCCAAATCCGACAACATACTCTGGAGAACCTGCAGCACTAGATGATGAGGACTCGGAGGCGGAAGATGAAGCAGAACCTTCCGTCTCGGTAGAACTTCCGTTCTCGGTCTCGGTCTCTTCGGTGTCTGTCTCCTTTGTACCGGTAGACTTAGTATCTGTAATCTTTGTGGTTTTGTCACTATTACTTGTAATTGTGCTGTTAGAATATGTAGTTGTGTTGGAAGAGACTGCCGCAGAGCTTTCAGCATATGCACTAGCATAGTAGGAAGCGGCAGACTGTTGGGCAGCATTCTGAGAAGTAGGAGAACCGTAAGATTCCAAGTACTCAGTCTTGGCAGATAAACACTCTGTACCAGTTGGAGTTGTGTCGTAACTACATTCGGCAAGTGCACTGGTTAAGTATGTACCATAGTCTGTCCACAAGCACCATCCACAATCCAAGCACTCTGGAACCAACGAAGCAAACTGTTCATTATCTTCACACAAACAGCCTTCATCATAGTCACCATCTGTGTTTCCGTCTGGAGAACACTTTCTGGCAGCCAAAATAGCGTAACCGCATGAGGCGTGGCAGTCATAAGATGCATCCTCATCAGGAAGAGGAAGACCTTCTGCCTTTGCAAATGCTAATGGATCTGCTAATCCGTGAACACCAATAGCTAGAGTAGAAAGCGCTAAAATGTCGAAAATCATATTTCAATTTGGCAGTTACTTCTTTAAGGTATCTCAAGCCTGAACAAGCACTGTAAAGAAACTACAAAGAGAGTTTCTCATTATATATATAATTCTCTGAATATCGACCATGACCTGAAAAATTGTCTAGATTCGTTGACTCTTCCGCCGAGTGTGTCACTATGCTTGCAAAACGGAAAGGTGCTCCCATAATCTCGGAGTTAAGAATAAATTATCTGTGTGTGCGACTCGCACGCGGAGATCGTTGCAGAGTCTGTGTTTCCTTTAGGGAAAATGTGGGGGGACTTTCTGTAGTTATCGGACTTGACAATTTTGCCCAGTAACATAAGACACGGTCCCAGAAAGGTAAAGTTATATTGTGTTTTGGGACATTTTTTAGTTATCTTTCGAAACCTGTTCCGCGAAACCGTTGGTGCAGAAAAGAAATATAGAAGACGGAAGCCGAACTCTTTAGTTTGCGGAAAGTTGATTCAAGAATCTGCACTTGACAGCATTAAAGCTAGTGTCTTACTATGATCTGGATACTGTTATTTGGTATCAAAATTTATCCGAACAAAAGGAAAGCAATTATTAATTTCGGTTTTTTGTTCAATGCTACTTCTTTCAGCCTCAGATCCTCGGGAGTTCTGAATTTATAATGTTCAATGTAAGTTACTAGAGGTCTTATTGGGGGATAATGATTCTGCAGTGGTGTAAAACTATTAAATTATCTCTTGCTGATAGCTTTTGTATCCTCTGCGACACCCCTGTGGTTGTAAGAATGTGATGAACTGAAAATTGGTTACTCCCCTCTAGCCATCACATTTAAGTACCTTAAATTCTAAAATCTCAGGTTTTCTATGGTAGCTTTCTGTGTGGCTGTCTGGAATTTTAGTATTATATTACTGTAAGCTGTGTTCTATATATTCTTAACGCGAGTCACCAAATCTGGCCTAAACTTGAAATTACATATTTTTGCTTCGCTTTTTTTTTTCTTTCGAGAGTCAATCTACGCGCGGTAACAAAGCTGAAGAATGTAGAACACTTGTTATTGAAAAGTCATAAGAGCATAAGAGCAAAAGAAGAGAGAGAACAGAATATATTCAGTATTATGATATATATAAGATGAATAAAAATATGTGGTCTAATTAGATTTCTAGACCTGCTTGAATAGGAATTCGGCCCATTGATGAATTCATTAGGCTCTCAAATTATTTAAGATGTCCTCATCCATATCGAATGATGATAAAGAAGAGAATGTAATAATATTTGCATTGTGCAGACGAACAAACTTAAAAGTCGAAAACACCCCTCAAAGAAAATCAGACTTTTATAATTGCTCGATATGAACACGATATTCAGAATTATTAATACCACAGCAATACACTTCCTTCAACCTGTTCAGAAAAAGAATATGTAATACAAATAAGCTCCAGCTTCTTCTGCAGTCCTTTATTCAAAGCAAATATCCTCTGAAACCGCACAAGAGTGGTATCTACTGATTCATCAACAGTTGGACGAGACTTAAAAGTGAGAGACATAAAAATTAATACCTTTGGAATTTTGCTATTTGACTTTTTGTAGTATAAATACATTTATACAATACGGTTAGACTTCTTTTTTGAATTATCCAAACAGTGGTCGGAGAAATCTTCATATTCGCACGCTTATTCACTCTCTATGTTTTCGTTTTATACCTGCAGCCTCAGCATGTCTTTTTGAGAACTAACGAAACAGCAAAAAAAAAAAAAAAATCTCATTTCAGTACTATTAAATAATTGGAAGAATTCCACATCTTTCTAGCCGCTAATTCATAGTAATTATAGAAGAGCAAGGTGATCAAACAAGAAATCAAAATTTACGCCATTCTTAATTTCAAACTAGATCGAAGACGTCTCCCTGGCCAGTGTAAGATGCTTTTGTGGCCCAGCTGGTTAAGGCGTTAGTCTCATAATCTGAAGATCGCGAGTTCGAACCTCGCCAAGAGCATTGCTTTTTTTTAAAGTATTGTTTTGAGTTTTTTTCTTCTTAACTAACCTAATATCTATAAAGTTGTAAACAAACAAGCAAGCGCTCAAAGTAAGGCAGCTGTTTGTTAAGTAAAGAAATTAATTTGAAATCGGGATATCAATTTGACTTATAATTACGTTTCAAAATAAGCGGTGATCGGCGGTCGCATCGAATTGTATTAATTTTTAGACATATGAGATTTAGTAAAGTTGAAAAGATTATAATCCATAATTTCTTTTCAAGTTTTGGAAGTATATAGAACTTTTTACTGGCTCTTCAGCAGTTATCCTTTTGAACTTCTCAGACTTTCTGATGTTAAGGTGTGAGATTAGTTGAAGCATAATCTTCTGCTGCCTTGGCTGGATGATTTCGTTGGCGTGAAGTGAAGATTCCGCCAGTTCACCAAAAATATCAAGAAATTGTTGTTTAGACCAAGATCTACACTTATTCATACTTTCTAAGACTGCCCAAAGAGTCTTTGGTGTCAGCTGCAAATAATTTAGAATCATCATGTTCAGTAGCTCATTCATTTCGGGTTCAGAATCAGAGAAGCACTTTAAGTATTCAAAAAATGGTTCCACCATTTCTGGTGTACACTTTATTGAATGAAGAGCGTAAAGCTTAGGAAAATAACCAAGATCCAACAAATTCTGACACACTTTAAGCTCAGCTTTTGAACATGAAGATAAAGGATCATCTTTTATTGAAACAATAACCTTCAACATTGCCTTGGCGGAAGAATAAAATCCAAATCTGAGCAAAGATTGAAGAAGCTGGCCGTTCAAATCTTTGTCATCAAAAGTACCAATTTTTGATGCGGTCTCATTAACGATAGCAATGAAGTCCATCATATGGGACTTCGCCTTGCGATCTCTCGGTGATACACCTAAACAACAGAACTGAATTTTTCTGGCTAGAATTTGAGAGCGACATTCCTGGTAGAAGAGGGGATAGTTGTCAGAGACATAGTAAAGTAATTTATCCAGGTCAGCCATATTAAAGACGAGTTGTAAACCTGGAAGAAGATAACCTCTGTTTAGTCGAAGGTTTGGAACCGAGAGTAGCAATTCGTAGTCCTTTATCAGTTTGTCTATGCTAAAACCATTTTCGTCCATTGGAAGAGTATCAAGATATAATCGGAATTCAGTATGCGTTAAACCACAGCCATTCACCAACAATTCCCTGAAGAACTGATTCGTCTTTTGTTCTATCTCCTTATTGATAATTCCGTCTTCCTGCAACGAGCGGTAGCAGGAAATTAATGTTTCCGATAGTTTGGTAAGAGTGTCATATCTAAGAAAAAAAGGAAAAGGCCTATCAAACTTGGAGTGCACTTCAAGCAATTTGCTAAGGGTGGCTGGTAAGACATCTGACTGGACATTTAACTCATGCTTGCACTGCGACATCAATTCCTTCAATTGCTTCAACTTCGGGTTATCTTCTATGATACTCGATACCAATTTCCTTCGAGCATCATACACGGGATAATTCTCCGGGGCTGGACGTCTCATGAACTTCTGAAATATGAAACTAGCATTGTTGACAGTGATTTTCGAGAAATCAGACCCCAAATTTCCCGTGATTGCCTGCTTCAAGCCGCTATAGGTGGCACTGGAACCATCAACACATGTATCATCAGCAATCCGACCCACAAATATCTTGTCCATAATAATCTGCTCCATTTCGTTGGAAAGCGTTGTCTCTTCAGAGAGTTTGGAAAGCTGTTTTACCGAGTTGATGAACCTGACTTCCAAGTTTTTGACGATCCTTTGGACCTCTAAGAACCTGTACTGCGACGGGCTTTCAAATTTGCTACGCGGAGATACCACACTACTTAAAGCATTTGAAAGAGTTGCGTAAGATCGAAATGAACAACTTCTGATTCCGATTCTTATCATGAGTTCACATTTAGCCGTTGTACAGAATGGATTCGAAACTAGGATCCGAGGAGGAGGCTTCATCTTCAGGTGAAATTTCGCGGCAAGCGAAAGCTATAGCGGAGAAATCGTACAGCAATAAGTTCACGTCCGAGGCGGGCATATTCGATATATTTAAGGGCCGAAGAGAGGGAGGAGAGTCGGAAAAAATCAGAAATAAAAATAAGCTTGAATTTGAGTAAGAATATGCAAGAGATATTGGTGGACCTAGTCTATGGCAGTCCCGGCCGAAAGGTGGTCTCTATCTTTACTGGAGCGGGAAAGATCTAAAATATCACAATATCGCACGGAATAGGAAGAGTACCGGCCAGCTTACCTAGCGACAGGGCACAGAAAATGTACTGTATAAAGTATAATTTTTAGTCTTAGCGCAGGATGGCGGCTATTGGTGAGGATATAGCAGGTAGCGGAGTGCAAGATCACCACCCTCCGTTTTGCTGTACGTTTGTGGGCTAAGCTTACACCGGGCGCCCCGGCAGTTTTCTCAGCGCATATAAGAGCTCGGAGTGCGTGGGCCTTCTCCGGATCCGCGCCAGTCATTTAATTCCATTTGACCATTGATAGGAATGACCGCCTCCGGTACATCAATTAGAGTCATCTAAAACCAACCTTTTCCAACCGCCTTATCTTGGAACTCTGCTGCTTGGATCAATGCAAAACGGTCTCACAAAAAAAATCACCGCAATCTTTCTGCAGCAAAAGTTCTGCAATGTTTGTCCACCCCCTCCTGGCTTATCTGCCCCACAAATTTCCACTTGATGCGGTGTTTACAGACAGACCTCACACTCACAGCGAGCGCTGAAGAGGAAAAAGTCCCCACAAGAGTCATCCAACGTAATTTGCACGTTCGCTCACCCGTGGACAAAAATTTTTCCTCTCACTAAGCGGAAGGGCAAGTATCGTATAACTCTATTAAACGACAGGCTTGCAGTTATTTACAACTTTCTGTAAGGTGTGTGACGTACTCCCAATTTTGGCTTTCCGATTGACGTTGCAAGTCTAATATCTAATCCAGCAACAAGATTCCACTTTTTAGAACTCGCTTTCGAACATCAAACTATAGTAATCAACTTGTATTCGGTGCCGATAATAATCTTTCCTCTTAATCACCACTAAACTTCTCGATCCGCTAATGTCTGGCAACAAGTATCCAACATCGCCTTCCATGAGAGCTCCGGGATCCCCACTATCGCAGTCGCAATCCAGAAAGACTTCTATTGCCGAAATGCTTTCCACTCCTCCACCACTAGAGTCGGAATTCACCTCCTTAGATTCGCAGTTGTCTGTTTCACCAGGTCACCATTCAACGTCGGCAACTTCTCCATTCACCGCCAACTCATCTACGTCATCCTTTGCCTTTCGCAGCAGCAGCAATGCAGGTCCAAGCCTTTCCAGAGACCCGTCTGTGTCGTCGACCCATTCTCAGTTCATGCAGTCAACTTCCGTCGATTGGAAGGACATTCCTTTGTCCGAACTAGTCGAGAAGAGCAAGTTGATTAGGATAAACTCTCACTGCTCCGTTGAAGAGGCCTTCAAGACATTGGTTAATAATGGTTTGACGTCGGTTCCTGTCGAGGAGTACCCAAATGACTTGAACTGCTTGACATTCGACTACACAGATTTAAACGCTTACCTATTGCTAGTTATGAACAAATTGAAGGCCGAGAATCTTTTGACCATGAGCTATGAACCTAAGGAGGAAATTCCAAAGCTAATTAGAAAAGCGCAGAGAGGCGACCAAGTTCCTGTCTCCTTCGTCATTCGAATCACAAGTAAGAATCCATTCCTCAAGTTGTCGGAATCCGACACACTTTCTACTGTGGTGGAGATATTGGGAACAGGTGTCCATAGAATTGCAATCACAAAGAATAACAAACTAACTGGTATTTTGTCTCAGAGAAGATTGGTTAAATTTTTATGGGACAATGCCAGAAGGTTCCCGTCAATGGAGCCATTGCTCAGCTCCTCAATTCAGAGCTTGAACATTGGATCCCCTAACCCTGTATCAATCTTTGGTGATCAACTGCTAATTGAAGGTTTTGTGAAAATGCACAGCTTGAAGATGTCGTCTCTTGCAGTTATCGACAGAAATTACAAGCTTTTGGGAAACATTTCGGTTACAGATGTCAGACTCGTTTCTAAGTCTTCACAATCAGAACTGCTTTATAAGACATGCTTGCATTTCATCTCTGTGATTTTGAATTCTAGAGGCTTGGAAAACGGCAAGGACTCGTTCCCAATATTCCATGTTACAACGTCATCATCGTTGGCAAGAAGTATCGCAAAGCTGGTGGCCACAAAGTCACATAGATTGTGGATTGTGAAACCCGAGTCGACAACTTCTCAAACTGCCCAATCCCCGCTTGAGAAACAAGGATCGATTTCTGGCCCGTCATCTACATTGTCATCTACGGGTATGCTCGCAAGCTCCTCATCTCTAAGCAGCACAGAGATGTCACCTGCAATGGCATCGGCTGTTCAAGAAGCTAAGGAAAGTAGTACAACAGGAAAACTAGTCGGAGTGTTGTCGTTAACAGATATATTGTCTCTCTTTGCTCGTACACTTGGAAAGGAGCACGTTGATCCTTCCATTGCTAGGAAACAAAGAAGACGTTCGAGCAGCAGTGCAAGCAGCAGAACTTCGTCTTCTGTGGAACAATTTAGAAGAAGCATATCTGAACAGAGTCGATGATGTCACTCTGAACGCTTTCACCGCATGTCGTACTATATATTTATTAGTTTCTTTATCTTCAATAAATATAACATAAAAACCATTCTGGTGCGATATCGGTAAACGTTAAAAATATCATTATAAAATGTCAATGTTAATTATACAGAGAATATTTTCAGCATCACATTGGTGAAGTCTCGTAATGAATCTTTAATCCACTCTCTCGTCTCTGTAATGTTTAATATACAATTAACGAATTTGTGAATAAGCAAAACGACATTAAAAAAGGAATCGTTCATAGCTGTCTCTATGTAATATTCAGCATCATACTGTAAGATTATATATATGCAGCAAAGAAACTCATTGGATCATTAATCGGAAATGCATATGCCTTTAACATCTCACATATTGACTATACACCAGTCACCAAAAGAATCCACAAGTTCGCACACATCTTTCTTAGATTTCCTCATCTTAGTGCAAATCATGTCAAAATTCTCAGTATTCTTTAATAGTTTCAAGAGCACTTTTTGTTCCTTCCTAGTACGCTTTTCTTGGCTCATGGCATCTAAAGTCAATACATTATTATCTGCATCACTCAGACTACTATCATCCTCATTCTCTTCTTCATCGTTAATGCCTTCATCATCATCATCATCACTGTAGTTGTGATTCTGGTCGGCATTGGCACTTTCAACATTATTTTCTCCTTCAAGGTATGCGGAAAGATTGGAATTACGAGCTTCGCTCTCTTTTCTTTCCATGATCGGTGGCATAACTGGCCGTTTATTGGCAGACTGAGGCCGTCTTCGCAGCAAAGCAAGTCGCCGTTGCTGTAGCTCTCTTCCCAACCATAACGATAACTGGGGAACAACGGGGTAAGATCGCACCCGATATATAATGCCCTTCAACACTCCAAATGTGATGAATCTTCTGATGTCAATGTGCTCCAGAAGTTTGCTGTTTTCTATGTACCATTGACGAACTGTAGTATTCTGATTCAAGGATCGATAGAGATAGAAAAGGTCCGCCTTCGACGGAAGCGTTAAAATTTGCTTTTTGCCAAATGATATCTGTGATTGCTGCATTAGACTCTTTCCTAGAGATTGTGACAACTTTTGTGAATGAATCTGCTGTTGTTGTTGTTGCTGCTGCTGTACGGCTCGCCTAGGATGTTGTCTAGCCGAGGGGACAGGAGATGAAGATAAAGCAACTCCCTTTGAAGGAGATGAAGCCAAAACTGCCCCCTTTGAAGGAGAGGATCCAGTGCGGTCAAAGCGGATTGAACCTGATTGAATACTACCTGTATCAGAATTTGTTGTTGACAACCTATGTGGTTTTACAGGGAGATTATTGAAGGTACCAGTGACAGAGACGACGTATTCTTGGCATTCAGATGCCATTGTTGGATCTCGGAGAAAGATTCCAATCTGGGCCGATGGAGCATAGTAATTACCAAACTGAAAAATGTCAAGTATTGCGACCGACTTGTAATGTATGAGGTGTTGGATACACTGCTTAGTCAAACTAAAGTCAACGTTTGCCAATTCACTGATTTGTTGGACAGAATTAATTCCATTAATGAAAGGGATTGTCTTTAGCATCGTGGGATCCCATAGAACATCCACCATTGATTCAAGCTTGACGGTTGCAATCGGTACATCACACGCATCTATTTCAGGAGGAGACGGAAAAATGGGAAACAACTTGATGTCAACAGAGTTGGCAGCATCGATTGGAATCATGCATTCACTGTAGTTGTTCAAATCCTGGAAAATCTGCTGGATCAAACTTTGAAGCGACGAGAATTTGGGCTGTGACGTACTGGAATGGCCAGGAGCATTGAGAGAGTTCAACACAACCTGATTTCCACCTTCGTCCCAATCCTCCACAATCTTCAAGTATTTTTTATTCTCTGCCATGTGTTTTGACAAACCAGCGGTAGATTCCAATTTAGCAGAGATATTAGTTGCCTCTAAATGCGATTGAGTGCTAAAGAATACTTCATCTCCCTTCTCAGATTTCGAAAGCAGTTGCGACTGCTCTTCCAAAGCCCTAAACATCTTGCCGATCCTTTTGACATTGCCCTCATAGGGCGTAGTGTCACTTTCGTATGGAAATACAAGACAGAAGTTAAAACTGAAGGAATTCCGTGCGTAGTGAGAGGAATATATGTGTACAGGATAGCCGAGGACACGATAGTTAGCCACTTTGAAGGTGATCAGCTTGTTGCAGAGAGCTGGTTTCGGGATGACGTAGTTTTTAATCGAATCAAAGTCCAATAACGGCTCTGGAAGTGCAGAAGAATCATTAGAACTGTCTGTGTGGACAATGGAACCACTCGGTACTTGGTGTACGACTTTGGTACCTTCTGTGGGGTGGAACAATGCAAAGAACATTGCCACTATGGGGACAAAACCGTCTGTAGTGTCCATTTTTTACATATGCTAGTTTAGACAGCCAAATTGCAAAAAGATGGCCAATGTAACCTTGAGAGCACAAGCGTCCACCATAAATATATCGCACGATTAAATGGGTGCATTTTGAATGAGTGAGAGTAAAGTTAAGAGATCGACCTCGCGGAGAAAGTAAGCAGGAGAGGGGGAAAGAGAGAGATAATAGAGATTGTCATTGTGTACAGTAAATAGGTAGGCAGTAGGAAAAATGGTGGTTGAACATCTGAGAGATAAATTCCTTTCAAAAGATAGATATCAAGATAAGTAGTAGTATGCCCCTATGTATATACGGGGCACAGTAGTTACTGAAATACAGCCAGTGGGTAAAATAACTCTCCACTTTCCTTGACTGACTGCGAGGGTTTCTTCTTCACAACACTTTCGAGAATGTCGCTGCGATTCCTTTGTATATGGAAACGCTGACATGGCCCCAACGTAAGTGATCTATGGACTTTTCATAAGGCCTAAGCCTGTATGTAATCTGACTGCTAACATTTCAGAACAACATTTCTACAGATAACACCGCGGACAGCGGTTCCTGTGCGTACTTTCATCAACATGAAAGAGGTGCAAAAAAACATACTAGAAACGAGTATCGTCACCGAACGCAAAAACATTAAGCTTAAACTTGCTAAAGTGAAGCAGATAAACATATCGAACCACGATCTTAAAAGCTTGTTTGATGAGATCCACCAGAGACTTTTTCAGATGCTCATGGAGTACACCGAAGCCGAACTCCGGTCTCTCAACAAGCTTAAATCTAACGAGGTAACGGTAGAAAATGATGCAGACAACACAAACCAAAAACTAAAGTTGCCACTCACAACGGACCATTGGAAGTGCTTCGTGATTACTACTGTTGAGGAAATCTTCACCATACGAGCGATGCTTAAGGAGGCAGGATCCCAAATACCTTATCTCGATCGAGGTAATTCTGTATATACCAATCTACTCATCAGAAGGATCACAATGAAACCACTTCAAGAACCTGACGAGGATAGTTTAGATAGAGCTCCTGATGATACAAAGAAAAACATCCGGTTCAAGTACAAAAGACGGTATATTCTTCCAATACCGCTAAACATCCATATTTATTCGAAATCCTAAGCGGAAGCAATATATATAGATACACAGTCCGTACGAGCTAGGCGGAGAATATCAACTAAGCTTATAGCTACGTATCATGAATGCCCATCAATTCGAAATGCTTCCCGGAATCCACATTCTTAAGGGATAATAGGGAAGATCAAGACTTCAGCTGGTGTGCACCAAGGCCAGATGAAAAAAAACACACACAAAAAAAAGGCTGCAACCTGAGCCAGTAAGGCCATCTCCTCTAATATTGACCAAGATGAATTAGCTACAAGAGCACATTACCGAAAGAACCAGAAGTGAGAATTGACTCCCAAACAAATAGCTGATAATATAGAACTTGAATTACAAATAAAAAAGCACGTAGCTGTAGAAAAAAGGAAATAAAAAACACGAAAAACAAGAATATCGAATCACAAGCTTTCCAGACACAATAAAGTTCCTGTTGATAGTACATTGTCCAGATTGGTCTCAAAAGATGGAGCGCTTAAGCGGTAGCCTTGGCTTCCTGGGGCTGCTCACCTTCGGCCCATTCCTGCTCTGTAACATGCATGTTCTGAACATCATCGGCGAGGTCATCTTCATCATATATTTCACCGTCTGTGGCCTTGAAACTTAGAGTTGGCTTGACTTGTGCGCTCTCTAGGGTCCAGGTGGCCAAAGCATTCTCACAGTCAATGATAATCTGCTTCGATGCTTCGTATCCATCATAAGAAGGTCTAGTTTCGCCAGGAGTAACTGGGGAATCATCTAGAAGCTCCAACAAGGCCTTTCCGTAACCGGCAATAAGGGCGACCTTCTCAGAGTACTCTCTTATAGAATCAAAATGGTAAGAAAATGCAGCCTTTAACTTTTCACGAGTGATGTTGGACAACTGGGCCTCTGCGACCAAAGATTCGGCCTCAGCTCTGACCAATTCCTGTTCCAAGATGACAATCTTTGGGGATTGAGGGTCCTTGTACTTGAGGTAGGCGATCTGATCAGTGATCTTGGCCTTACGATCTCTCGAAGGTTGAACAGAACCTTCAATATCCCTGATGCTCTTCAAAGTGATTCTATATTGGTCGTATCTGTCGATGAATTGGTCCTCAAGCTCTCCAATCTCGTAGATGAGCACACCGAGTTTGTCGGTGATGTCGGACACGTCGTCCTCGTTTTCGGCACCCCACAAGGACAATTGTTTGGCAGCAGCCTTTCTCTCATGCGAGCACACCTCAATGGCTCTCATGACGTTCTTCTCCATCTTGACCAACTGGGCCAACTTTCTGGCCAGTTCAGGTCCAAACGATCCGGCAGTACTTCTTCTGATGGTGTTGGCAATGGAACCAGGACCAAAGAATCTGTTGCTATGACTGTGAGTTAGTAATTAGCCTGAATTGCGCATCGAGGGCGGTGGTGGAGCGAGTGTATGTTCTGGTCAACTTACGCTTTGGTGGAGGAAGGAGGAACCGGAACAGGGTTCTGGAGGTCTGCAGCCGTAGGGGCCCTAGTAGATCTCAATGAGTATGTTCTATGCATGTTTCTGTTCTATTCAAATGACGGAGGTTACTGGACAGTCTTTGCACGTATGTCTAAGCAAAAAAAAAAGTGGAAAGAAAAGAGTGCACTTGCTCCAGCAAAAACTTGACAAATGTTGGAAGCAAGCGAACGGCAGTAAACGGACAGCAGGCACAGGGAGCAGGGAGCGCAGCGTGCGTGGTGGCCTGTGGGGGTTGGACGGCTACGCCGCACATTCTGGTTTCACCGGGGAATAATTGCGGTACAAGGAGCAGATAGATTGCTTTTTCCCGTGAGCGCCAGCGCCGTGGTCACTGAAAGTGCTTCTCTAAGTAGAATAATGAAATTTCTGCATTGGGAAAATTGGCTAACGTGCAGCGCAGGGGGCAGGTGAAGATGAGTAAGTAGATGGAGGAAGATATGGAGGGGGCAGGAAAAGAAATCACCTGAAGAGTAGCAGTAGCAGGTCAATTGATAGTAGAAATGATTTTATTATATTTGTTTGTTTGTTTGTTTGTTTGGCTTTGGTGTGCTTTGCCAATACATAATAGCTAATTTTGATGATCAAGTGAATATCAATTCTTCATGTTATCGGACCCATACACAGACTGTTGCTACCACCAATGCCGGCATCTTAAGGAAACTTTCCCTTTGCTTTTTTTTTTTTTCATTTTCTTTCTCTCGGCGTATCTTTGCGTATCTTTTGTGTGTGTGTGTGTGTCTTGTGTAGCTGTGGGTTTCACACTCATTACGTCATCGTATCAGCTCCAGTGCGCCCTTATCCTCCAAGTTATCTTGACGACGATCGACGCGTCGTTACTACCACCACTCAGATATCCTGACGAGAGCCAGTTTTTCTTTACTTTTCGATTTTTTCAAGGCAATGCACTACATCCGGATTAACATGGATAAGGTAGAACGATAGCCGCCATGAATCCGGACAAAGTTTTCAATTTTACCGTAGGTGGCGTTTTTTAGAATCATTTGGGTTTTTCCATTCCAGAATCTTAGAAATGACCATATTTTCTAGGTATTCTGCTTTGCTCAAGAAAAGGCCATTGCTTGCTAACGTCTTGTCATCTACTGTAAGTTTCCAGGCCGGGTTTCAACATCGCCCTATGCTTTTACTTTTTTTTTCCAACTTGCTTCCTATTTTACTTCTAGGCCTCTGCTAACATGCTTTTAGTTTTTGTTTGGCTCGGGCGATATGCTAGCTCAGTTGGCATTTAGGGACGAAGACCAAAAGAGCCAGCCATACGATTACATGAGAACAGCCCGAAATGCCATTTACGGAGGCTTAATTTTTTCTCCTGTGGCATGCAAGTGGTATGTTTTGCTAAATAACCACATCCGATTTCCACTTGCAGGGTTCAAGCACCAGGTCTCAGCAAAGAACCGGCAGTTTCTTGACACCATATCTAGGGTTGCTGTTGATCAGCTTGTCTGGGCACCCATTGGAATTCCACTCTACTTCACATGCATTTCAGTGATGGAGGGCAAAGATTCGCAGGAAATCAAGCTCAAGTTAGACGAGAGCTACTGGGAAACTCTACTCAACAACTGGAAAGTTTGGCCTCTGTTCCAGGCCTTGAACTTCTACTTTGTTCCCGTGGATTACCGACTTCTAACCGTCAACACGCTTAGCATCCTCTGGAACGGATATCTTTCCTACGTGAACTATAGGGCTAACAAGAAGGAGCGCATATTGAAGTCTCAGTCTTTTTGACATCTGAAGCCAAGAATACAGACTTAGCTCCTGACAGCCACAACGCCCGACAGCCTGCAGGCTGAACGACTTCATATTATTCGTTGGACTATTTATTAGTATCTTGTAGATTTTAGGATTTGAAATCTGCCACGCATATCAGTGTAGCGGTTCTGAACAAAGTAAGGGTCCTCATACGTGAGTCGGTAACGTGCATCAGAATCATCATCTAGCGTGGGCAGTTTCTGCAGCATTACTTACATTTTACAATTTTTTTCTTTTGCAGTTGTAAATAGAGTTCGAATATGACCTTCAATGTAAAACTTTGGACGGAGACTCAGAATCATGAGCCTTTTGCAGCTCAACAATAGCTTCCATCAGTCGTTAAGATGCATGTAACGCTACTGTGGCTCTGCTTGCAAAGACCCGGAACACCTGATTCCGAAAACAGTTTATCGGCCAAATTTTCGCCATGATTGTTCCCCCCACGTCTTGACCAAGCTCCGAGCTTGTTTCTTCTAACAGAGGCAGGCACCGTCCAGCTATAGTACTGAAAAATTCTCATTTCCTCAGTCGGTTATTTTTCCAATTTTTCAGTCTCGCGTATTTTTGTTCTTTTATTACGAAACTTCTTCGCGCCCGCATGCCGTACCCCAGAAAACAGTGACACCAGCGTGCGTTGTAGATGGATGGAAGGATGGATGGATGTTCGCATGGGAACAAAAAATTATTAGGCCATCTTCCGTCAATCCTTTTCACTATCTACCGGTTTAGAACCTGCAGGCAGAGTCACAGTTAACGGCACTTCGTAAGCATACCATCTTCTTATCAGTTCTTCTGTCTGTTGCAGCCCCAGCGCAGCCATCCTACCCGAATGCTTACCTGTCCAGCTTGCAGCAGTGGCCGCAGCAGTAGCTGTGGTGCGCCACACAGCCTGGATCCCAAGCCAGGCTCGCATCGAAACCAAATTCTAATATTTTGTTTATTTCTTGGATGTGGAGTGGAGTGGAGTGCGACGAATTCTTGTTGAGTCTGTGTGTGCGATTTGTCTCGAGAGAATCATACCTTTTTCCCTACTTTTCGTCTGTGCAGTTAATTGCTCGTGCACTCTCTGCAAGTCTCTCTAATATATACCCTTTCACTCATTAACTGGGATCCAGCTAAAAAATTATATCTCTTCCGCAAAAATGATGAAGGGCTTCAAGCAACGCTTCAGATCAAAAAGCAGTTCTTCCAAGACTGAAAAGAAGAGAGATGGCAAGAAGGACGAGAAGAAATCCGATACCAAATCCTCGTCTCCAACCTCCAAGCCATTCTTTGCCCCCTCGTCTTTTGCCGGGTCCTCTAGAAAGCCTGAACATACCAGTGATTCCAGCAAGACCGGATCAAAAAATGGCGGACACCATGGCCACCACCATCACAGTCATAGCAATGGGGAACATTCTCAGAAGCAGCAGCAATCGAGCAACCAAGATATTCAGTCCGAAAGTCAGCAACAACTACAACTACAACAACAACAACAGCAGCAGCAGCAGCAGCAACAGCAGCAACAACAGCAACAACAACAGCTATCATCACAAAACGTGGCGGATACTGTTCAGCCCCACTCACCTGTAAAGTCCATGTCCACCAAGACGCCAATTACACCAACCGGTACTGAAAATGGTGACTTTGGACTCCCAAAGTTACATGCATCGCACTCACCTTTTGATAAGGTTCCTAAAGACGACTTGGAGCTCAAGTCCAGAACTCCTCAGAGACATTCCTCTTCAAGATTTGAGCCAACGCTCCAGCATCCCACGTTTGAGAAGTTAGCTTCCTTTGAGGAAGTGGATCCAGAATTCTATGCCGATCTATTCATCCAGAAGGTGGATCAGTGCAAAATTATGTTTGACTTCTTCGACCCGTCTTCGGACATTCAAGGAAAGGAGATGAAGAGACTGACCTTACATGAGTTGACCATCTTTGTCAGTACGACTAGAATGAATTACACCGAGGAGATGTACAAGCATGTCGTTGATATGTTTAAGATCAACATATTTAGACCCCTCCCACCGCCAGTCAACCCAGTTGGTGATATTTACGATCCAGATGAAGATGAGCCCGTCTACGAATTGGCCTGGCCCCATATGCAACTTGTCTACGAATTCTTCCTCAGATTCGTGGAAAGTCCCGACTTTAACAATACAGTTGCAAAACCATATATTGATCAGAAATTCGTTCTATACCTCTTGAGCCTATTTGACATTGAGGACAACAGAGAAAGGGACTGCTTAAAAACCACTCTTCACCGTATCTACGGAAAATTCTTAAGTTTGAGATCCTTTATAAGAAAGGCAATCAATAACATCTTTTTAACCTTTATCTATGAAACAGGAAGATTTAATGGAATCTCCGAGTTACTAGAGATTCTGGGTTCCATTATTAATGGATTTGCTTTACCGCTTAAAGAGGAACACAAAATTTTTTTAATTAGAGTCTTGATACCTTTACACAAGGCAAGGTGCCTTTCTTTATACCACCCTCAATTGGCCTACTGCATTCTACAATTCTTGGAGAAGGATCCAACTTTAACTGAGGAAGTGATCATGGGTTTATTGCGCTACTGGCCTAAGATCAACTCTCCTAAGGAGCTCATGTTTTTGAATGAAATTGAAGATATTTTTGAAATTATTGACCCTCAAGAATTTCAAAGAATACAGATACCCTTGTTTGCCCAGATTTCTAAATGCATATCTTCTCCGCATTTCCAAGTTAGCGAGAAGGTTTTATGCTACTTCAATAACGAATTTTTTGTATCCCTGGTCACAGAGAATGCGGAAACTATTTTGCCTATAATATTCCCTTCATTGTACGAACTCGCTAAACCTGAGTTGGAACTGATTGAGCAGCAGCAACAACAGCAACAGCAGCAACAGGGAATACAGGTGGAAGACCAACCATTCCAGCAACAGCAAGGCCTAATTGATTTTGATTTTGATGATGCAGGAAGCTGGAACAGAACTATCTCCGCTTTAGCATACAACGGATTGAAGATCTTCATGGATTCAAACCCCGCAGTTTACGATAGGTGCTGTTTACTTTATGATGAGCAGCTGAAGGAGGAAAACGCTAGGAAGGAAATGAGAGAAGATCATTGGAAGAAATTGGAGACATACGTCAAAAAGTTACAGCTTGGTGATGATGATGCAAACAAAGTGGCCATCAAATAGTGAACTTAGGGTTCCTTTTTTTTTTATGGTGTTGTGTTAATAGTTTCAGCATTTTTTTTTTTTTTGCATATACTACAATAGTCTTATACTCTGCTATTGTTAAATCGTGAAATCAAAAATTTTTTCTCTATATATTATCGACAACTTCGTAACAAAGACGAGCTTAAGTAGCACTTTTGTACTCACGTAGAATGACTGGAACTGACGAGGGTGGTAAAGCACCAAATTCAGTAATAACTTTTTGAATATATTCCGGTGGTGTCAAGTCGTACAGGATATTAAGAATGTATAACTTTTGTAGATCCTTCCAATCGCTTAACGAGGCTTCGTTATCATCATTTTTCTCGGATGAATGATGCTTCTTCTGTTGTTGATGTTTGTTATTATTACTGTCTGAATCTTTGTGGAGCTTGTTCAAATACTGCTGCAGGTTAAACCCAGTTTTGTTGAAAGGCTTGGTGTTAATTAGGTCATCCGCATCACCTAATTCATTTAAGGTAACAGAATCCAACTGAACTTTATCACTGAACTTCATCGACTCACAGCAGACTAGCACAGGAATATTCTTATTCTTAGCAGACATGGCAACTAGTGCAGTGCCGACCCGGGAGTACAACCTGCCATTAGACAACATAGAGTGCGCACCCAAGAAGCAAAAATCAATATCGGATTTAGCAAGGACCGTTGAGAGAGATGTGATCAAGTTATAGTGGCACTTAATGTTCTTTAGAGAGGACAATTTCTTTGCTAACTTCTTGCCCTCAAATAACGGTTTAGAATCAATGATATAGATTTCAAAATGCTTATCCTCTTTTACTGCACAGTACTGAAATAGTTTACAAAGAACAGATGAGTGTGCATATGTCAATATCTTGGAATTGTTTTGAATGTGATCGGAAGCGTACTGGGTTATGACTTTTGCAGAATATAGTATTTTCTCCTGGATGAACTGGTCGATTTCCTCGACTAGCAACTTTTTTGCATCTTCATCATTCATATCTATTGGTACAAGCGAAATTCGCTGCTTCACCCATCGAATTGCATTACCCATGGAGATGGACAACGGCCTTCCTGTCTTCAAGTACTCGATCTGATGAGACAAGTGTGAGGTCAGGTTTCTTTGCAAGGACGTTCCATTCGGAGTTTCATACGAATTAATCACATCTCGAAATGCTTCCAACATACTTTGACAT
Organism: Allodekkera sacchari; assembly: GCA_030565225.1. NCBI lineage: Eukaryota > Fungi > Ascomycota > Pichiomycetes > Pichiales > Pichiaceae > Allodekkera > Allodekkera sacchari. The sequence continues at coordinate 87,748 of JAJMBG010000032.1, forward strand.
CTGGCTGTAGATCCAACAATCTTGTATGTCGATATTTTTAAGGTGAGCGACAAGATCGATGGATGGACGATACTTGCGATCTGCGGAGAAGACGAGATTCTCTCTTCCCGAGTCTCTAAGTGTCCAAACATTGGAGGAATTCTCACACTGGTATCCTTAATCTTTGCAGAATTTAGCTGCTTTTTGATATGTGATGCAGATTTAGGTGCCCCCTTGTCTCTAGGCTGGCCACCACCTTCCCTGGCGGCCTTTGCTGCCGCTCTTTTGGCTGCCTTTTGCTTCTTCTTAAGCTGCTTTAACTCCTTGTTACTCAACTTATTTTCAGCTGCATTAGCTTCGGCTGCGGTTGCAGCGGCTGCATTCGTAGCCATGGTAAACGGTTTCTGAGTGGAGATTGAGCCTGAAATTTCGCTTCGCAAATTTACTTATTTTATTTTATTTTATTTTATTTTTTTTTCTCCCGCTGTTTTCTCACTTCCTCGTTAGTAGGTGTGAGATGCATAGAGTTAGAGGCACTGGCGCTTAATCCAGCGGTCACAGGAGGAATGCTCTCTAAGAAAACCAGTGAATGCCCTTAAACTTTTTGTTGCAATATAGTCAATCAAAATAAATCACTATACCTAGTGATATTATTGGTGTGATTCCTTAGTTGGAAAAGAACGACAATTGCTTCCACAACATTAACAGTTGTCTTACGTAATTCGTTAAAAGACATTAAAAATTTTTCAGCCCAAAATTTTTTTCCTCAAGGTGAAAAAAAAAAGCCTAGAAACAGAACCAAGCGAAGAAGCAAGCTTAAGATCCTTAATCAGCTCACACCAGCTCAAACAACATGGGTAATTTTGAAGATGAAGATGCCGATAAGAATGTCGAGATTTGGAGGGTCAAAAAATTGATCAAGTCTCTTGAAAAAGCCAGAGGTAATGGTACCTCTATGATCTCTTTGATTATGCCACCAAAATCACAGATTCCTATCACACAAAGAATGTTGACTGAAGAGTACGGTACAGCATCCAACATTAAGTCCAGAGTCAACAGATTGTCTGTCCTTTCAGCAATTACTTCGACACAACAGAAATTGAAGATGTATAGTAATGTTCCTAAGAACGGTTTGGTGGTCTACTGTGGTGAAGTCATTACAACTGAAGGTAAGGAAAAGAAGTTGACTATTGCATTCGAGCCGTTTAAGCCAATCAACACTTCTCTATATCTGTGTGATAACAAATTTCATACCGAGGCTCTTTCGGAATTGCTGGAGAGTGATGATAAATTTGGTTTCATTATTATGGACGGTAACGGTGCTTTGTTTGGTACCTTATCCGGTAACACTAGAACAGTTTTACATAAATTCACAGTCGATCTTCCAAAGAAGCATGGCAGAGGTGGTCAGTCTGCTGTTCGTTTTGCCAGATTGAGAGATGAAAAAAGGCATAACTATATCAGAAAGGTCGCTGAGGTGGCGGTTCAGAATTTTATTACAAACGATAAGGTGAACGTCACAGGACTTATCTTGGCTGGTTCCGCCGATTTCAAGACCGAATTGAGCAGATCTGATTTGTTTGATCCTAGATTACAGGCAAAAGTGATCAAGATTGTCGATATATCTTATGGTGGTGAGAATGGTTTCAATCAAGCAATTGAACTTTCCGCAGAGACTCTTTCTAACGTGAAGTTTATTCAGGAGAAAAAGTTGATCAACCAGTACTTTGATGAGATTTCCCAGGATACTGGTAAGTTCTGTTATGGTATTGACGATACGTTGAAGGCTCTTGAGTTGGGCGCATGTGAAGTTATTATTGTCTGGGAAGGTTTGGACACTATGAGATATACTTTGAAGGATTCTGAAGGTACTGAAATTGTTAAGATATTGCCTCCAAATACCCCAAAAGAAAACTATATGATAGACAAAGATGGCCAGGAAATGGAAGTCGTCGAAGAGAAGCCATTCCTTGAGTGGTTGGCAGAAAACTACAAAAACTACGGTGCCACCTTAGAATTCGTCACTGATAGATCCTCAGAAGGTGCTCAATTTGTGAAAGGTTTTGGTGGTATCGGTGCATTGTTGAGATATAAGGTCAATTTCGAACAGTTGATCGACGATGACGAGGAGGATGACGACGACGAGTACTACAGTGATTAAATTTCATTCACTCGCCCATTATATAATACCAAAGTCATCGCTCTATACGAACATATATTTTGCTTTTGGTTACTTTTTCCTCTTACCATTTTTTCTTCTCTAATTTGTTTTTGATAATGCAGAAGGAACTATATATATTATAGGTGTTTACGATATTATTGCATGGGGATTTTTCATAAATCACTGCTTCAACCTCTTGTTTTCCTCTTTCAAGACATCCAAAGCATCTTTCTGAAGATACGTCATCACATTACCATTTCCCCTATCATTCTTCAACAATATCTTCGCCATGTTTGTCAGACCACCAGTGATGTAGGATTGCCTACTCAGTCTTCGGATTGGAGTTGAAAGCAGTCGCTTTAATTCAAATTTCAATGATTTTGCCTCCTGCTTTGTTATTTCTTTCCCTTCTTTTCTCTTCCTATCCCTTTTCAAATAATCGTCCTCATCCAAGTCACTAATGTCCTCTATTCCTAATTCCTCAGCTGCCTTCTGAATCCAGTTCTTTTCTTTACTAGTTGTTCTAGACGTGATGTCTGCATGAGCTAATCTAGAAGCAATCGTCAGCCTTTCATCTAACTGACGTAAGATGCCTGGCTCAGTAGGTAGAATTTGAATATCTTCAATATCTTTGTCTCCACCAATCAACTTTCTGAGCTTGTAAAGTGGACCAGAAGCTTCCTTAGGTGAACATAAAACAACAGAGACGCCCTCATGTCCTGCTCTTGCTGTTCTACCAGACCTGTGAATATAAGTGTCTGCAGTCCTTGGAAGATGATAGTGTACAACATATTTAATATTTGGAATATCAAGACCTCTTGCTGCCACATCCGAGGCAATTAAAACAGAGGAGATGTTCTTGTTCTCAGCTGTCTCACAGTTGGCTTTGAATCTTTCCAAAGATCTTAATCTCTGCTTTTGTATCATCGAGGAATGTAAAGAGACGGCGGGTATTCCAAGATAGCTCAACATGGGCGCCAATCTCTTAACAGAATCGATAGAATTAGCAAACACTAAAGTGCTACCAGGGAATATGGAAAGAAAGTAGTAAAGCATCAAATCTCTTTCTGTTGGTTCACACGGTATCATAGCTTCCACAATTCTAGAGGCAACCATTTCGGTAGGATTGACATCAATGAATGCAGGCTTTCCTTTAAATCTCAGTTTGTCTCCCAAAAACTTAATCACCTCATCGGCTTCACTTTCCTCAATCTCTTCATGGTGCCTCTTCTTCTTATTATTGCGCGTTTTCTTGTTCGTCTTATCCAACTTTCCAAAAAGTTCTTTAGAGAATGTTGCTGAAAAAACAAGTGTCTGCCATCTCCCATGATCTCTATAATTATGCAAAATTTCTAAAATTTTTCCTAATTCATCAAAATGGCCCTCTTGAAGTAATCTATCCGCTTCATCAAAAACAACGATATCCGTTGCAGCCAATGATTCGGCAATTTTAGTGGATTTTTCTAATAACTCAAGGCATCTTCCAGGAGTTGCTATCAAGATTTTAGGATTAAATCTCAAAATTCTCTCTTGCTTTTGAATCGACAATCCTCCAGTTAACGACACAATCGACTTTTCGTTCAAAGGGGAGTATTTCACTAGTTTCTGGAGGTGTTTTGTGACTTGACTTGCTAGTTCTCTAGTAGGGGTGAAAACAATTCCCGCAGGATGAGTGTCCTTACTATTGAGAGCCTTTTCTAGGATGGGTATTCCGTATGCAAGGGTTTTACCAGAACCTGTCATTGCCTTTCCGATCAAATCTTCACCTCCTAAGGCGACCGGAATTCCTTGCTTTTGAATTTCTGTAGGAGTTTTAAACCCTAACTTACTTAGGGCATTCAAAATGAATGGAGAAATTTCTATATCTTTCCACGCCGGCAAATCAATATTATCAGAAGGCAATTCGGATTCAGAATTTAGCTTACTGAACGTGTTAGCAGAAAGTTCATCTTCTTTGGTCCTTTGGGAATTCTTTTCCTTTTCGATCTTATCCTGGACCTCAGGTATCTTCGGAATATTTTTCTCATCGTTCTCTCTTCCAGTTTTTTTCGACGTAGATTTTGATGTCTCCACCTTCAAACCATCATTCTCAACTTCAAATTCACCTTCAGGCAGCGAATGGTCTTCCTCTTTAGACTTATTCCTAGTTAGAGAAGCTTCCTTTACAAAAAAGGAGGTTTTTCCGTTCACGACTTTGACGTCCACTCCATCTATTTCTTCGAGTCCATAAAATCCACCAAAATCTTGAAGAGTATCAGGAATTTCAACAGATTTCCAGTTTAGTTCATCGACTGTAGATTCGACGGGTTTAACCGATTTGTCGGCAGATGTTCTCTTGGTAACGTTTAAATAGTTTTTCGAGTGTTTGGAAGAATGCTTCTTCTTCCTTTTCAACTCTTTTTCTCTTCTAATTATTGCCTTTTTTATTTCCAGAGTCACCATACTAAAACCTGTTTTTGGCAGTTCGGATTAAGCACAATATATCAAGGTAGAGAAGAGAATAAAAATTTGTAAAAAAAAAAAAAAAAAAAAAAAAAAAAAGTCAGAAACACTGCCTGAAAACTACCTCTCGTTTGTTCAACGAAATAAATAAGCAGGCTAGATTAAAAGTTATATAGTTAATGTGCCGACTAAATTGAGGAAGATTAAGAACATATTTTGTTCTTTCTACGCACGATGAATGGATGGAGGTACAGTCACTTTGACATGAGTTGGTTAACTCACAAAAGTTTCGGCTTCATATCGTCTAACTGATCACTATGCACTGCCTGATATGGATCGTCCTGAAAAATTTCAGTGTCTCACTTTAAGCTGACCTTCATTGGAATTATCAGTCAATTACTATCATGGGACGATCAAAAAGAATAGGCCTACTGTCTGGATTGAAATCGCGATCCATTGTGTCTAAGCCTAAGGTACCAACTACTTTAAAACCGACAAAAACCAGGAAAGTGATCAGGCGTTTTCATGTTTTGCTCAAGAACAAGCAGAAACTTATTGATGCACTATATAGGAATGCTGAACACCGTAAGAAAGATCATGATTACATGGATATTATAAAAGAACTTAATTTACAGGAGGATTATCAAGATGGCTGGGCGAAAGATGCTGCGCATTTGACCAAAGTTGATAAAGCAAAAACGGACTCTGAAATTGCTACCTTGTTAGGTGAAATCGACAAAGAAATAAAATGCCATGGCGGATTAGAAACATATCAAACAGCATCATCGAGGGGTCAGGATAGAGTTCGTGGGGGAGATTCATCGAAAAAGCTAGTGGATTGGTTAAGAGAAATAAAGCCCTGGAAGGCATTTCACCCGATGGCTCTTGAAATCGGATCGTTATCTTCACAAAATTTCATTAGTCGTTGCAAGATATTCAAGGAGGTGGTGAGAATAGATCTCCACTCTCAAGAGCCGGGCATGATCGAGGAGCAGGATTTTATGGTTCGTCCATTACCGAAATCTTCCGCAGAAAAATTCAACTTGATTTCGTGTTCTTTGGTGGTCAACTTTGTTCCAAAACCAGATATGAGGGGGAAGATGCTGGCACGGATGGTAAAGTTTTTAAGAAATCCAGAAAAAGATAATCCTTCAATGGTATTTTTGGTTCTCCCATTACCATGCGTCAAAAACTCGAGGTATTTCAATACAGAGAGTATGAACACAATTATGAAGAATCTTGGATTTGAATGTTTAAAATATCACGAATCCAGCAAGTTGGCATACTGGTTGTATAAGTGGCTTGGGGAGGGTCACGTTACCCGAGGCTTCGCATTTCACAAGCATGAATTGCTAACAGGATCAAAGAGAAATAACTTCTGTATCGTCATGGATTAGAACTTTGACAGATACAAATTAAAGCCAAATCCGTAAAAGCACCTTCCCAAGGATTCGAGAGGTCGTTTCCTGAGCTGATCGGGATGGAAGATGCATGCTTGAAGTAACTTTGTTCTAGATGGTAATCAACTTTTTGGAAAGATACATTATTTCTCCGAGTTTTCCTCCTTGTGACCACCTGAAAGTCATTTTCAGATATGCTTTGCATCCGATGTTTCGGGTTGGCGCAATGTAATATTCGAGCGCAATTAGGATATGTATTGAAGTACTGTAAATCTGAAAATTTCGTTGTGTAGGCAAAGAGATCATTTCCAACAATGGTGATTGGCTGTTCGATTTCAAGAACAGACTCCATTAATTCAATAGGAGCATGAGGCATATAGAAGAGGGTACTGGCTGATGATTTATAAGTTTCGGTGACCTGAAAATGAAGGTGTTCAATCAAGAAACGGCAATCGAGTTCAGAGAGCAATGGATCCCATATCGATACAAGCGAAATACCCAGATTCTCGGCCAGAAGAGACAACAAGCATAATTGATATAGTGGAGCTTGATATGCTGATGGAGATCCCAAAGCTAGGCATCGTATATTGGTACAGTGAATGGGAGTCAACTTTTGTGAAACATCTTTCCATATTAGGGAGTTCCTAATGACGACCAACTTCTGCTTATACCTTCCTATCAGCAAAGCCAAGTTTGCGTCGGTATTAATCTTTCTCGAGGTATATTTAGAACGCGAGTGACGTTCAACTAAAGTAAAATCATCAGCCATTAAGTTGCTGACACATATGATTTTATCACCCACCCAGCTTTCTTTTCTCTCTCCAAGTTTCCCGAATAGTAGTGTGCAGCACTGCCCGAGGAAAGAATAATGATAAAATTTTTTGAAATGGACGTTGTGGAGCATGGCAGAAAAGAACCTGCAGGTGTTGGAACTAGACATGGAGCCGGTGAAAGAGATCAGAATAGGATCCAGGAAATCGAGGTTGGCTGTGGTGCAGTCAGAGATTGTGGCGAACGAAATTCGTCGGCACTTTCCCGATATCGAGACACCCATCGTCAAAACCAGTACTTTAGGAGATCAGATTCAGAGTCAACCACTATACACGTTTGGTGGTAAGGCATTATGGACAAAGGAGTTGGAGGTTCTCATGCTAGAAGATATTGGCAAGTACAAGCAGATTGATATGATAGTCAACTCTTTAAAGGACATGCCTACTGTTTTACCGGAGGAGTTTGAACTAGGATGTATCTTAGAGAGGGAAGGTAAGTGAAGATCATTTTATACTTTTTTATTTTTTTTTTTTTTTTTTTTTTTTATTTTCTTTGATACTTTGGTTGTGGTTCCTGTTTATACTAACATAGGCGTAGATCCTCGAGATGCGTTGGTTATGAAGGCTGGTTCTCCATACAAGAAACTTAGTGACCTTCCGGATGGTTCAGTGGTTGGCACCTCCTCAGTGAGAAGATCGGCACAACTTTTGAAGAACTATCCAACTTTGAAATTTCAGTCTGTGCGAGGAAATGTCAACACCCGACTTGCTAAATTAGATGATCCCGAAAGTAGTTATTCCTGCCTAATTTTGGCTGCAGCAGGACTCATCAGATTGGGCATGGAAGAGAGAATTACCATGTACTTAGAGAAGGATGAAATGTATCATGCAGTTGGACAGGGTGCTTTGGGTGTTGAAATCCGTAAAGGAGATAAGGCCCTGGAGGAGGTGTGCCAGAAGCTTTCCTCAAAGAGCACAACTATCCAATGTATGGCAGAAAGAGCATTACTTAGGAAATTTGAAGGAGGATGTTCTGTCCCGGTTGGTGTGTGGACCAAGTATGATGAAAGCAAAAATAGTTTGATAATGCAATGCATTGTGTTGAGTACAGATGGAAAGCAACACATAGAGATGGAATTGAAAAAAGAAGTGAGAACAAACAAGGATGCACAGGACTTAGGAACAGAACTTGCTGAAAGGATGATTACTCGTGGTGCAAAGAAGATTTTGGATGAAATCAACTTCGATAAGGTTAATCAGGCCCAAAAGGCACCTACAAATAGATCCTAAGGACTTTTGGTATTTACACCTCTCTGAGTATACACCGATCAGCATAGAACACCTATTTGTACATAACTATCTGTATGGGCAGAATGAAGTAGACACAACGCTCTCAAAAGCAGAACCGTCTACAAGTACGATTTCAAATGCGTAGAAGAAAGTTGAATTAATCTTAAAAGAACGGATTTTCGGCATATGGTGAAGTCGTTAAGTTTTGAATTTTATCCTATGAGATAAAGGCAACGAGAGGCTTTATAGTTCATTCTTCTTTGCCTAGGCCTCCTTTCGCAAATGGTAGAACTGAACATAGAACATTAGGGCGAAAGCTAATCCCAACCCTCCACACCAACCGAATATCTTCACAAGATAAGGATCGTGACTCCAAATGCTAATTAGTTCACCCAAAATACTGCTCACGGCCATCATTGCGAGAAACAATGCCATGACAAAACTTCTCATTTTGGGAGGCGATTTGGAGTATGCCATTTCATAGCAGGTAACAGTGCAAAAACATTCACCAAATGCCTGTAGGGAGAACATGATTGAGCACCACCAAGCAGAAATTGGTGAGACAGTATCACATGTACTAGCATGGTAGCCGCATTTACTCGTCTGGTAGATTCTATATTGGATCACTGCTCCAAAAATGGATCCCATACCTCCTAAAACAAATCCAAAGGCAATTTTATCGACAGAAGTAAAATTAATATGATGCTTTCTTAGAAAAGGATAGAGGATATAATCCTGGAATGGAATCATGATCATGATGGCCAAAGGATTAAAGGATTGAAACAAATCATTTGGCATACCGTTCGTTGTCATTGATCCTGCTTGGTTGATTTGGATGGGGGTCAACGAATTATCATTGATGTTGAAGGAAATAAAGTAGAGGAAGATCACACAGCTCTGGAAAGTGGTTTTAAGGTCCCCGGGAGTAATCATGCTATAGCTTCTTAAGCCGACGTACGACGACCAGAACTCGCCTCCAGCCAATCTTTTCAACCATCCCTTACAAAATAACTCTCTTATCATTGGAATAACCTCATCAAATATCGATTCACCTGAGGGCTCTGTTATGCGCAACTTCGGCTTCAAGAAGTAGAGAAGGAGGGGTAAACTGAGATATACTAGTGCTGTAACAAAGAAAACAAGCCAGAACCCATAATGTCGTTCTATAAATGTTCCAATAAGAGCTAGAAAGCATCCAACATTTATAAAGAGATAGAAGATAAGACTGAGTCGTTCGAGAGCGGCTTGCCGAACAACAAGGACTCTCTCACCCGATGGTAATTTCTCTATATAGTCGTCTTGAGGAATGTATTGGTCCATCAAAAGTGGGAGAAGATTTGGCTTGATAAAACCGGCACTTATTGCTATCGTTATGATGGAGATTGTGGTTATTGTGAAAGAGAGCGGAACAATCTGTAGCATAAATGGTAATGCCGCTAAAACCAACATGAAATGGCCGATAATTCCAATAATGGTTCCAATCCAGACACTCTTGAACTTTCCAAACTTCGTATCTGCGTAGTATCCACTGATTAAAGGTGATAAGTTTGCCGTGAAAGTAAGCAATTGCATCAAAAAGGTAGCTATCGGGAGCCCAAGTCCCAAAGCACCGGGACTTTCATTAGAATGGCCAGCATTCTCTACAACGGCACCGGTGGTTGAATTTTTGGGTAGCTTCCTCTGTATCATGTTGGTAATGCATCCTTCGATGAGATAGTATGATAACCGCTCACTGAATTCGATGAAGCATATTAGATACGCTATTTTAGGTATCTTTCCAGGAATCCTGCGCAACCCAGCCGTGTCGATTTCCTTGGTGGTATCAGGAGAAGAACTTCCATCAACTGGAATGACGTCCAATTCCAAAGAGTCTTTCATCATGATGACTGGTAGATGGAATTTGTCGGGAGAAAACCAAGATTGATTTAGGAGCCGATAAAGTCTGATGCTTATTGTGAAACACAGAAATGGGCGGTGCTTGGAAGAGAGCCTCAAGGCGGAAACCAGCTGTAGCCAGGTAGATGTACGAACCTGTAATAGAAAAATCGAAATTTCCATATACTGAGTTAACGGCATAAAAAAAAAGCCAATAAGACGAATTAGGAGTAATATTAAACGGTACATGGTGCAGGGATTACATTCAGCGGATGAAGTCTATTATATTGGCGAAGCCATCCACCCATTGTGACGGATGAGTAGACTCCAGTAAATTTGCTGACACACTTTCGATTGATCAACTATTTTACAAGAGACAAAATACCGATAGTCCATTTACATATATACATATATATATATATATATATATAATTCGTAGATTGTTCATACTCAAGCAACAGTGTCTCCATTGCAATGCCAACTGGTAGCACAGCTGCCGCTCGTCTGCCAGAACCCCTGACTTGAGGCACGTGAGCGCAGCTTTTCACTTTTGCGAGCGATGAAAAATATCGGTGCATATAAGAATTATACGGGCATACATCTCATAACCAGTTCAAGTTAATTTTCAAGGCAATGGAAGACTCAGAATTAGCGGCAATTAGGGCTGCAAGATTGGCAGAACTACAAAAGAATGCACAGGGAGGTAGCAGTAGCAGCGATGATCAGGCAGAGAAAGGCAAAACCAGAGCAGAGGATCAGATGCAAGCTGTGATGACACAGATATTGGAGCCAGCAGCAAAGGAAAGACTGGCCCGTGTTCGGATGGTGAAACCCGACCGAGTCAAGGCTGTGGAGAGTTACTTGATCAAGCTATTTCAAAGCGGTGCCATCAGGCGGAAGGTGAGTGAGGCAGATATTGTAGATATTCTTGAGAAGGTGGCGAGAGATGAAAGAAAAAACACCGAAACAAAGATAATATTTAGCAGAAGAGACTACAACGTTGAAGATCGTGTGGAGAAGGATGATGATGATGATGACTTCTTTGATTGAGAATAGCGGGCTATGGCGGGGACGTGAATTGGCTTGCAGAGAGAAACGATAGATGCGAAGAAGAACAATCTGCCTGGGCAGCGAGAAAAGGAGGAGGAAAGAAGTATGTTGTAATTACCAAGCCGTACTATGCCACTTTCTATGTAGTACATAGCTGTAGCTGTGCAGTTGATAGGTAAACTTTCTGCAGACGGAAATTTTAATTGAGAGCAACACTTATTAGTAAGTAATGCGTACGGCTTAGCCCCGCTATCACTCTTCGATAAGATATTTCCTGATAAGGAAACGGGTGTGGAGCCGAGTCATGATCTGGGCATGAAAAGAGTGTGAAAGCGATCGTGTTAGCGGTTATTTCAACTTCTAGTGTTTGGTGCAGAATTCGGTTATGGGGATTATCGGGGGGTTTAAGAGGAGGCATATCGATCCCGAATTCAATATCGAGTATGAGACCGCCAATCATATCTTCAGAAATGATACACCCAATGTCCGAGGAGTCGTCAATATTCGTGTGCTCAAGCCTGCCAAGAAAATTAGTCAGGTGGAAGTTGGCTTCAAGGGTACCGTCAGTACGACCTTTCGATACGTTTATGTGACCAGCACATTTGCATTTGACACCGCCCGGACAGTGACGAGAGTCAAGGATATTAATAAGAACCTCTTGTTGTTCGACCAGACTATGGATATCGTCAAGTACGACAATCCCCAGGACTTGGAGAAGTCGATGGATCAAGAGTTTAGGTTTGCCTTTCCTGAAGGTCTAGCTCTGCCGAGCTCATGCGATGAGCTCGGTGGTATCGGGGACAATGAGGGCAATTTAACTGTCAGATACTGCGTCTACCTCCGGATTACTCATGGAGGAGATTTGTTTCATCCCAAGCAGACCGTTTATGAGTATCCCATCCTTTTCCAGGGTTCCAGTGTGTCTGCTATCCCTGATCATTGGAGTGGAGTCGAGGTAGAAAAAGTGTTCAAGTCGAAACTTAAAAAGTACATCTTTGATGACGATACCCAAAAGATGATTCCCAACCCGATTGATAAGCCTAGGCGGTTCACCAGAGGTATTGTGCAGATTTGGAACTCCAACTACAGGAAGGAGAACTACGTTAATCTTACAAAAGATGTTGGTCTTACCTGCAGGTTTGTTTATGACTCCAACTTCAACATGCGAGAGCCACTTAATTCCCTCGTAAGGGTGAAGCTGATATCCAACGAAGATCCACGGCAACCAGATTTTGTTGTGGGCGAAAAGTCGACGGGATTGGGTGTGTTCAAAATTAAGGAGTTCAGAATTCGACTCCAGTATGACCTTTCGATATTTGCACATCCCGTGCGGTACAACACCACCTTGTTTGAAGATCTCTACTCAGTTAAGCCCGCAAATGCCTTCTTCGAAGTGGATGCCAAAGACTTCCATTTCAACAGTAAGCGTAACTATTGGGAGACTGAAGTCAGAATCGATGACATCCTACAAAAGACCTCGTCTTCGGTACCACTGGTGGATGAATTAGTTACACCCGTTATGTGCACAGCCGATCTCCGTCCCTACTTTCAGATCACCACAAAGCTCCGATTTGAACTACTCTTCGCCAACAATGAGCCCGAGGACAGTACCACAGAGATGATAAAGGCGACGGCTGAGGCACTTTTGACATATTTTGAGCCAGTTCCGCCCTATGTGGCTTGAGCAGTGCTGGTGGAGACAGCAACCTTCGGGGGATTTTCCGGCTTCTGCTTCTCTCCTGAGCAAATTGCTGCAAAGTCTTAATTTGAAGGCGGTTAATTTAATAATATTAATTTTTTAAAAAACTTGGTCCTTGATTGCAGCTGGAATCCACAGAGATATGCACTTCTAAAAATGCATGTGCTGACGCTAGGACATTGTCGAGTATGTCCCTTAAAAATGCAAACTCACTTGATACACTCATTTCATTCCAGTGAACCAATTGCTGAGAAATAATTATTCGCTTGTACATCTCAGCGCCCAACTTTTTTCCTGTTTTTATTCTCCAATCTTTTAAGCTTTTTCTTATTCTTACTGTTTACGAAATTAATTAATAAATTATGTACCTGGCGACATGGCTAATCTATTACTGACTTAACTTCTCGCTCCGCTGTATGTCGAGTAGTTTTCTATATGATGCTTTTTCTGAACCTCTGCTGGGATGATGGCTCATTCTCCGATTCAACCTGACTTGCAGAAGATCTAAATATGACATCACAACGTCCTACTTGTTCCCTTCTTTAAGCGCGCTTTTTTTGGAGAGATGACAGGAAAGTTTAAGAGCAGGAGAAAAATCAGAGTACCACAGCAGTACCACAGCAGTACCACGGCAGTACCGTAGTACTATAGTAGTACTACAGTATCACCATTTCTTCACGAAGAATCTGACAATCATTTTTCGAAAACCAAATCTTTCACTACATGGGTGTTAAGGTATTAAACCACCAAAGCTATGTATAGCTGGTATGGAATCTGGCTAATTTCTGTTCATATAATATTGTATAAAGAATAATCTCTAGTACACGCTCCCCCGACCTGCCAACACATGGGCGGGGAAACGAAAAAAAAAAAAAAAAAAGCGTAAACAACCCCAGAGAGGAAAGTTACTTCTCCAAAATTTTGGATGCGAAGCGATGGAATTGTGGAGGGGATTTTACGTGCATTGCTCTTGAAATCACGTACAAATCACAAACAAATCTGCCTTTTAGTAAACCTTGCGACGTATTCCAGTCTGCAACTGACAGCTTCATATTATAAGTATACAACGACATTCACTTGTGTATTGCGCCCCACAAGTTTCATGATTCATGGACTATAGATAGCTAAGATGATTGTATGTGTCAATGGCGTGATACATCGGTTTCTGGATCCTCTCCAGCTTCTGTACTATCTCGTCAACTCGTGGCTAGACAGGTTGGAGATGTTCCAGCTTCTCAGCTTATTTGGCTACAACTATTCGCACTATCTCACCAGCAACAAGCTTCAGGGAGATTATATCGCCGGTGAGTTGGGCCCTCTCGTCATACGGCGTTCTTGCTACCGAAAGATTGGCCCTGCATACAGTGCCAACACCAGAAAGCATACGGCTACGGGGTTTTTCGACTTCCTACACGCTTCTTTCTGGAGCCAGGAGGCAGCCGACACCTTCCTAAACCATCAGAACACGGTTGCAACGTCCGATGAAGAACACTGCGAGGAAGAACCAGATCTCAACGATGCGATGGTAGAGAACGATAATCTATCCGGCTATGTCATGCACAGCCGTCAGCGAACGCTTTCAAGCTTTACGAACCTTGTGATATTGGCCGAACAGAATATTCCACAGACACCATCCCAGCTGGAAGAGCATGATACCGTCTTCCATACGCTCCGTGAAGCCAATAAGCATTTTGTTCTTCCACCAGAATTCACAATTATGCCCGCAAAGAGGATACTCAAGTTGCTTAAGCAAAGTTTAAAGTCGCAAGACTCTGATCAAGCCGAGGCTTCTCCGGAACAAGATGAAAACAAAGAAAACTTTGATGTTTACGACTGGCACTGGTACGAAGATCATTTTGCGATGTCTAGCTCCGATCAATCACATATAAAGCAAGCTCTCGAACGATGCAAAGCGAGGTCAATCAGTCTCCCGGTAGCTAGAATCATAAAAATATACGACAATTATAAGCAGTTGTTGAACAGTGCAAGAACAAATACACAGAAGCTTTTGAAGCACTCGACGCCGATGACGGACTTCGCCCGTTTTTGCATTCTGATGAAAGACAAGGTGTTCCAACGTTTTCCCAAGACAAGCACCGACTTTGCCATTTTTTGGACAGTTGTAACTCGCCAATGGGACAGTCTCTCCAAAAGAGAAAAACAGACTCGCAGCTTCTTGGCATACACTCCATATCAACCATATGCAGACTTCAACGAGCTACAGCGCTTTATAGAATATTCGTCGTCTGAAGATGAGTACAATATGCAGCAACCGGCTGAGACTAATTTACATATTGAGAAGAAAAAGATATCTGTTCAGGAAGAAAAGCAGGAGCCAGCTCCTCGTGAGCTTAGTGCAGATGATGGAGCTCGATCATGTGCATCAGATACAGCACAAACCTCAGTCTCATCTTCCCCGGCATCTAGTTCTGCTGACCACAAATCTAAGAGTAATGTCATTTCTTATGATAAATTGAGCAAAAAAAGCTTGAGTCCTGTGTCATCCTCTGGCCCTGAATCCTACTCTTTCGAGCAAGAGCATGTTCAGGATTTTAGCGACAAAAATGATAACTCGACTGCGGAGGAGAGCTGTAAAATTGAAGAGATCTTGGCTGAAACGGGCGGAAAAGAAACTACTGAGTGTCTTCACCACTCGTCCCCTGCTGATTCGCACTTTGCATCGCAAAAAGCAGAACAGCAGAAAACGGAGCAAGTCTTGGATGAGTGGACAGCATCTGCTGCACATACTGCTGATGATTCGACATCTACAGTTAATTTGCGAAAGGAGAGCCCGCAAACTATAGGTTCCAGAATCGATCTTCCGGTCTCATCTATTTCACTAAAACACAAGTTTTCCCTCCTCGATAACGGAAACAGTAGTGACACGATACAGGTGTGTGGAAACCAAACTATATTGGAGGTGCCAAAAGGGGATTCTGAGTTGTGTGTTAATGAAAATGCTGAAAACTCGGATAATTTCGGATCTACCCAGGACAATGACGTTGAGAT
The DNA here is from genome assembly GCA_030565225.1 of Allodekkera sacchari. NCBI lineage: Eukaryota > Fungi > Ascomycota > Pichiomycetes > Pichiales > Pichiaceae > Allodekkera > Allodekkera sacchari. Next base: position 103,423 of record JAJMBG010000032.1, read on the forward strand.
TTATGATGCTAGCAGGTCTGAATTCTTCAGCGAACCGTTCCACGACACTCCTGAAAGTGAATCGATAACGGATGATGAAAGTTCAGACCTCTCTGTGAATCATACAACGATAAATCCTCGTTTAAAGTTAATCGAGCAGTTGGATTTGAGGAGAAAGGTACCCGTTGTCAAAGAGGAAGAAACAGAACCTACCAGCTTCCCTGAGAAAATTGAAAAATTCGAAAAGATCAGTGGCGGTATCTCAAAATCAAGGAGATACTGGCGGAAATATAGCATGAATAGACATGAAGGTTACACAACGGAGCCTGAAGAGGGTACAATTCTAGGAGAACCATTTGAATATGGTAATCGCCAGTATGTTCCAAGAAGGCAAAGATCTCTGGACCTGAGAGAATGCGTTGACCCTAAGACGTTAGAGATTCTTTATAAGGAGCACACCAATGAACGGAAGAAGCCGTCAGAGATGAAGCAAGCTCTGCACGCTTACCGCAATAATCGTAATACAGATCATGAGGGACAGCGAAGTAGATCTTTACGGGAACGACTGGGAGATTTACTTGATGATCGCATGTCCGATATGGCTGAGTCGGCAGAGTTTAAGCATAAAATCATTCATCCTAAGGATCTATATGAGCGGTTTGTCAGCTCTAGTGCTAAGCCTTGGGACACAACAACACCGCTGGAGAGGGAGCCATATTATGAAGCCTTTAAGCGGCAATATTGCGATGTGATCATTAATCCAAATTTTTCCAAGGATGGTGACTTCATGTACGATGTTGCAGAGATATGCCTTGAATTTGGCGAACCTTCCTTGCCAGTTGTGATTAGCTCGATTTTTGGACAAAGTTAGTAACGTTTTTGTTTAAAATACCAGTATAATAGTGTATAATAGATATGATTTAATCTAGATGATTGATACGATAACTATTGAGAAAATTTGAACGGAAAGACGGAAATGGCGGCTTTACGAATGCATTTGAAGATATAGAATAAATAAGTTTATAGAGCAGGATTATACCATAAACCCTATAAAGCACTGGTCAAGAATACGGTCGTAGTTCACCCATCTATGATATCGATTGAACATAGAGGTGGCATCCCTTCCAGAATACTTTACGAGAATGTCTGGTCCACCCGGGTGATAATCTAGATACTTGGTAATGTTGAACACCTTATCGCCTAAGCATATCCAACAGTCGTCAGGGGTGCGATGGTGTTTGAGTTCATCTCGAGTGACTCTCAAGGGAAAGCTGGAAGCGGGTATTAACTTGACATCATCATGGCGCTTAACCTTTTCCCAATCTAAAGCAGAATGTCGTGGCTTGAGTGCCACCTTTTTCCTAGATGATAAACTTCTGGGTTCTGGAGAGTCTAAAAAGCGTGCCCTTGGTCCATCTGGTGTTAGAAATGTCACTACTCTTCTCTTCGTCTGCAATGGGGCCAGAGAAAAAGATGGTTTGCTTGATTTGCCAGAAGATTTCACAGATTTCTCTTCTTTTGCCTTTGTCTCTATGATTTTCGGCGTCGTCATTGCCATCTTGCAGCCAACGTAAATAGAAATTACTAAAGACGGATATCTACTGCATTCTAATTATCTGTGGCGGAGAAATCACATCAAGTATTTTTCTACCAGGCGCGGCACCTGGTTCTGCGATAGAACGTCAACATGAAGCAATTCTGAATCGAGTTTTTCAAGAGACGGCATGGGATCCGGTAAGAATCTGTAGGCTGGGCTCTGCTCCGAATTTGGATTATCGAAGTCGTCAACCAACAGGGTTCCCTTTGTTCTCACGATCTCAAGCCCGTTACAATCCTCCACCACAACTCTGTTGAGATGGTTGAGAATGGTCACGTGTAACAGAGATCGGTGAGTATCATGAACTCGTAGCTGTTGACATTCTCCAATGAATATACAATTTTCAGCACCATCGATGAAAGCGAACGTCCTGGATTTGAATTTTATGATACTTCCATTGCATTTTTCGAGGGTAAGAGAGTTTACAGTCCCTTCGACGATTATGATGCTGTTCTTGATATCCCTTATATAACCATTCTCTTCGGCTAAGTCAGTAACCTGTATTTTTCTGCCGTAAATTCCTTCGTAATTCGATTTATTGATAAATATGTCTGGTGATGCATCGGCAGAAACATGTTCTCTGCTATCGAACAATGGATGAGGTTGGTGGCTGAAGTGGAATTTTCTCGGTAAAAAATCCTTCTTTTTTTCGTCAAATTTCAAAGCTAGGTCATTTATCTCTCCAATATACTGTTTCAAGTCAAATGCCGGTATTATACCCCGTTCATTGTATCTTCCAATGCATTCCTTGAGTTCATTAATGTCTTGCCGCACACTGAGCAACTCCTCGGTACTTTCGCTATCTTCAATTTTCCCGAATATCCCTAAGCATTAGTATTCACTTTCAATATTCATCTATCAAGTTTGTTTAACGTACCCTTTTTTTGGATGTCGAACGACGACCGTATGCTTTTTACGTCCTCCATAATGGATGATGTGAAAAGCTTACTATTAACGAGACACTAGTCGCGTCGATGTAGTAGTCGATGAAATAAAACCGGAATCTAAAGAAAATTGGCTTTTATTCTAAATGTTATCTATTGGATACCTTACAAATTCTTTTTATTTGCTGAACGTATATAGTCAGAAATATCCCACTTCATTTTAGTCCCAATTAAAAAGAAAAAATCTGGATGATTGAGTACGGAATGGATCAAAACGTAGCACAACTTTATAATACAAACAGGTCTGAACTTCTGTCTGGAAGAGAGGCAAAAGAAACAAAAAAAAAATTCTAGTTTAAAGTTGTTTATTCTTCTGTTCTGTACATTTCCTTTTTTTTTTTTTTTTGCACTAAACGACTATAGAAGATTTTGGTTGATATTCCAATAGAGTCCTATAAGTTTGTTTGGGGTATCATCCAATATTGCACAGCCATGGAAACACCTCGACACAAGCCTCGCACACTGTAAAGGACGTTTATTCCAGATCTCTTCACTTTTACTTCTTTAGGAAATTCGATAAGCTGATAAGCTGATGTCTTCCGTAAAAGCCTCTGTACCTCTTGATTCCTCCAAAGAAGAAGAATTGAAGAATTCTCAGCAACCGGCACCAGATGTTGATGTTGAAATTGAAGGAGAAGAAATTGATGTGGAGGATGATGAGAATTCAGGGGACAATTTTAGTGATGAAGAACCTGTTGTAAAGACTGATCACCAGTCACTTAACAGGCAAGTTAACCAGTATTTTCAGAATATACAACAGTATGCATCAGATGTGGTACAAGCTTTTGGAGATGTTGATCTAGGCTCCTTAAACAATGATGAGTTCCAGATCGGTTCTTCGTTGAACCAAGCGACTACTGGTCCAGAAGATAGGAATTCTAATGAACCAAATCAGGAACAACTGACAGCAGCCGCAGCTGTAGCAGCTGCAGCGGTAGCTGCATTCGAAAATCAACCGTCATCTCCAAAGCATGAAGGACTTGCCTATTCAAAACGTCAGAAGCTCAAATCGAAGCCAACTATCGGCAAGCCAAGTAAAGCTGCCGCCGGAAATCATGCTCTAACAGAACTGGATGGCAAAAATTTCAATGGCAATCATTCCCAAATTAGAGGACCACCTACTAAATCTCTTAATTTATTACCCAAGAAGTTGGCCCTGACTCCAGAAGAAGAGTCTGTTTTACTCGAAGTTCCTGATGGAGTTGACCCCAAGAAGATGTGTCGATTCTGCGGGAAGACTTTTGCTCATCCTGGGTCACTTGGACGTCATCTTGACTCACATAAGGGAGCACCTCTTCATCCGGCATCAATAATCGAGAAGCTGCGAGCGAATGTTGCTAGAAGAGGTAACGCAGACTTGGTGAGAGCTAGACGAGCCATACGAGCCAAGGAATATAATCGTCGGGATTATGTTAAGGCAAAGAACCGTGAAAGAAGACGACTTACCAGCAAAATTTATCGAGTGCGGGAAACTACTCAAATGAAGTTCTACAAAATGGTCAATACACCAGTTTTAGTACAACACCCATCATTTCCCAGGATGGTCCTCTTCTTTTTGCCTCCTCCTCTATGGCCACATGATCCGCCCACTTTTCAGACATTTCAGACTCTGACATCATGGCTAGATAATAACGCCAATGTGCGTGACAATATTGATCTCCTCATTCCTGGAGTCTCACTAGACAACTACAAAGAAAAGCTACGAACTGCTTATGATAATTGGCAAACCTTGAACTCAGAATCGAAGAAAGATATGTGGCAGCGTGAACAGCGGATATCTGCCCAAGATGCACTTGGGTCGATGACACTCTTTGACTTTGCTATAAGAGAGAGGTATGCTGCTAAGCTGACAGAAGAGAAGCGTCAGGATCTGATGAAGCAGCGAGAGGATGTCCCAATGGATGTTAAAGAAAACCACTAAAAGGGTTATGAGCGCCTTCATTTTTATTTCCGATAAAGCATAATAGACGATGACTTATAAATATATAGATAGATAGATATATATATAGAGAGAGAGAGAGAGGTGTCGCTGCCGTATAAATGCAGCGTTGTAAATGAAGCCCGAAGAGCCTGGAAGCACTGTGGTTTTAGTTCCTCTATCGGGCTCGCGATGAAAGTGAACTTCTCTCCGCGGATGCCATCAGGGGGTTGTGGTTGTCTTCCTGGAGAGCACAATCATCTTATCATTTTGTAAAGCATTATTTCTTCTTCGTCGACATGCCTGGAATTGTGACTCATACAACATCTGTGTTGTATGATAAGCCAATCAATGTGCAAGTTCAGTTGTCTTTGGATTCGCAATCATCTCTAGAATTTGTCTGTCTTAGTCCGGTGTTGTTTGCTAAAATATATGGTGATGTTACAGATGTCCGTCACAAATACGTTTCCTTACGTTTATTTGGATCAAATGCCTTTGATTCTACCTCTGTTTATCCTATTACCATCAAGCATGATTTGCCAGATGGATCTATTGAGTTAAATAGTCTAAGCATATTGCAGAAATATGGAGGTGACTTCACCCTTGACAGTGGAAGGATACGAGCTGTCTCCCATTTGCCCCACTTAGATCTAATGATTATGTCCTTTCCAAGAGAGGTATATAAACTTTTAGAAAACTATCCCAAAAGCAAACTCCTACAAATCATAGCCAAAGAGCGTGAGTCAAATGAGAATTTTGTTATTATGCGGAAAGGTGATCGATCCAGAACATTGAATGGCACTGTCATTCACTGTGAGCCATATGATCAAGGTTACATTGATGCCAAAACTAAATTCACCATCCTCAGGGCAGAATCGTCAAGTTCAGAAAAAGATGAATTGCCCGACAGTGTGGATATTGAATTTGATCCTTTCCAAGCTGCCGCCGCCTCTCTTTCGTTATCTGCCCCTACGACCAAATCTATCAAGTTAAATGTTAGGAGCCTTCCAAAAGAGGCTTTAGAGAAATACACGGCATACCTTAAATCTGAGTTTGTTCGGGAGGATGACCAATTCTGTGCATGTATAAGTTCTTCTGATCTTCAGAGACTTGGATGTCTAAGTGGAGACTTAGTCAAGTTTACTCTTTCAGGAAGTGATTACAGTGTTCATTCAGATCTGTATCTAAGGATTTTTCCGTTCACTGATCCAAACAATTTCACGAAAAAATCGATATATCTGTCCCCTTTGCTGCTGCTCAATTTACGTAATCCGAGTGAAATAACATTATCAACAATGGATGCTAAATCGCATTTACGTGCCGATCTTCCAAGATATAAGTTCAGTAAGTTTGTTCCGGTGGCAGCAGGTATAGTTGTTGCAAGGGTAGCCACTCCAGTCACTTTAGACAGAACATTACAGCAGCTTTTTCTAACAAATCTCAAATCGCATTTCGAAACTCGCAATCGAATTATAATGAAAGGACAATATTTTCCAGTCGTTTTGGACTCTGTTCTGGCAAGAACTTTGTTTGATGTGTATGAAGCGAGTGGTAATGATTCAGCATTGCCAAAGGTCATACCCCAGGGAATTCCTGACGTTGTGGCCTGGTTTAAAATCAAGGAAGGCTGGTACAAGGATGCGAATGGCACAGAACAGAAAATTGATGATTTAACCCAATATATAATAAGCCCATCGAGAACAAGAATGACACAAGCTGGTGTGGTCTCTGATTGCTTACCCAGAAATGTTAACTTCAATGTGTTGCGTCGATATCTGGGGCTCCCAGTCCTTTTCGAGTATCCTAACGTACTGAAGGCTGCCCATTTAACATTTCCATATGCTAGAGATTTGAGAAAGATAATCTCTACAGCTTTTTTGGTTTCAAATCGTATTCAGCTACAAACGACTGTTCTATTGACTAGTCTCTCGAGGTCAGCTGGAAAGTCTTCCTTGATAAGAAGTGTCTCAGAAGAGTATGGAGCAAGTTTACTCGAGCTCGATGGATTCGAGCTTTTGAACCAAGGATCTCCTGGTAAGACCATTGGAACTATCCGCGGAAAGGTTGATCGAATGGTTGAAAATTGCAGTCGTCTAATTTTATACATAAAGCACGTTGAATCACTTGCAAAACGGAATGATCAGCAGTCTGACCAGAGATCGCCTCAGGAAAACTCTTTGGTATTAATGTTCGTGGATCTAGTCAAGGAATACACAAATAAAGGTGTAGTTTTCATTGCTTCTTCCAACGAACCAGATTCTATATCTGACATCTTAAGATCTGAGTTCAAATTTGAATTGTCAATAAGCGTTCCAAGTGATGCAGAAAGAATGTTAATTTTTGAATTCTTGTTAGATTTTGAAGGATCGAAACCTAACATAGAGAGAATACCGAAATACCGATTTGTTGCCAGAGAAGATGTTTCATTGAAAAAGTTATCTCTCCAAAGTGCCGGTTTGACCCCTAAGGACTTGACATCAATTGTGGATTCTGCCAAGTGTATTTCCTTAGAATGTTTGGAAGATGAAGCCGATGAAACTGGGTGTTTGATTGAAGATTTAATTGATGTTAATGGGGGTGTTATCAAGTTAACTCCCGAGACTTTTGAGCAGGCCATCAATAGTGCAAGAAATAAATTCAGTGACTCTATGGGGGCCCCAAGGATTCCTAACGTTAAGTGGGAAGATGTTGGTGGTTTGGATAATGTCAAGGGAGAGATTATGGATACCATAGATATGCCTATGAAGCATCCTGAACTTTTCGGTAGTGGAATGAAAAAGAGAAGTGGTATCCTATTTTACGGTCCACCAGGAACTGGAAAAACCTTATTAGCCAAGGCAATAGCGACAAACTTTGCATTGAATTTTTTCTCTGTCAAGGGTCCAGAATTACTCAACATGTACATTGGTGAATCTGAAGCCAATGTGCGGAGAGTTTTCCAAAAAGCGAGAGATGCAAAACCTTGTGTCATCTTCTTCGATGAGTTAGATTCTGTGGCACCTAAAAGAGGTAATCAAGGTGATTCTGGTGGTGTTATGGATAGAATTGTTTCCCAGCTTTTGGCAGAACTAGATGGTATGAGCGGAGGAGAAGGTGGAGGAGACGGAGTATTTGTTGTTGGTGCCACAAACCGTCCTGATTTACTAGATGAGGCATTATTGAGACCCGGAAGGTTTGATAAAATGGTTTATTTGGGAATATCTGATACGCACGAAAAGCAGGCCAAGATCCTTAGCGCGTTGACCAGAAAATTCAAGTTAGACCCAGATGTGGATCTTAGATCACTTGCGGGTAAATGTCCCTTCAACTTCACAGGTGCAGACTTCTATGCTTTATGTTCCGATTCAATGCTTAATGCAATGACCAGAACTGCGGGTCTAGTGGATGATAAAATCAAGGCCTTTAATGAAGGCAGAAATGAGACCGAAAAGATCAGCACCAGGTATTGGTTTGATCATATGGCTAAACCAGAAGATATACAAGTGGTTGTGAAAGCTGAGGACTTTGAAAGGGCCCAGAGGGAACTAGTCCCTTCTGTCAGTCAGGATGAGTTAGATCACTATCTTCGGGTTAAGGCTAGCTTTGAAGGGGGAAAGAAATGAGTCCTAGGGATACAAGCCATTTTGTATCAAGATAATTAAATCCTGTACTATTAATAACGCTTATTTAAATATTGTTATGGACTTAATGGTGCTGTCCTGTGCGGTGTTCCAATTCTTGCTGTCCAATTCCACCTGTATATTACTCCAGCGAAGCCAAATATCAATTCCGGCACTGTATCCTCCTCCCTTTTCTTTCGGCTCACCAAACTTCTCCACTAGCTGTTTTCCTGTAGTATCGTTCGCTATATTAAGAGGCAGTGGTAGCCTACATGATCTATATCCTTTATTCTTCAGATAAAAATCCACACTATCTATAAGACCAGTAGAGAGCACCGTAATTGAGAGACCCTCAGCGTAGAAATTGTACAAAGTAACGTCTTTAAGTTTAATCTTTGCAGCAAGAGATATTTCTGGAATCTGACAGGATGAATTTTTCACAGCATCCCGAAGATCAGACCCCAAAATTTCAAACCAATTCATCATAGCTGGCAACGGCTAAGAGTGGTTGGCCCACACCCTTACACTTGACTCTAAAATTTTTTTGCTCAATGAAAAATGCATCGAGCGAGTTAATTGAAATCGACGATTTGGGACGGGAAGAAGTTCTTTTTTGTTTAGAAGAAATATAGCCCAACATGGAGCACCCGTTAAGTTTAACATACGGTGTTAGACGTACTTTCTTTTTGCAGTCTGCTGATGATTATCGTCGTCACAGACATAGAATCAACAAGAAGTTGGGTAAACTTCGTCACGACTTGAGCATTCAAACGAAAGATACCCAGAACTATAAGGAACATGAGCAAGTATCATCAATTGACTCTGAGAAATATGATTCTGATAAGAGGTTTGGTGATGTCATTTTATATCAGGCTGAAAGAGATCTTCTATACGTCGAGGAGATTAGATTATTACTTGACGTTCAGGTGTCGAAGGCTAAAGAAAAGTTCGTCATCTCGAAGTACAAGAAAGCTTTGAAGAATTTGAGGAGATTGTTGAAGGTGACCAAGAATGAAAAGGACATTTTTAAGACTCTAGAGCTTTTCTGTTACACTTCTATAGTAGAAGGTTCTCTTGCTGTCGCTCGGAAGAGGTGGGAGATTTCGCTATATTCGTTTTCTGTTGCTCGATGCATTTTGCAATGTCTTTATGAATACCAGAAACTTTCTGGGGATATCACAAAGGAATTATACTTGGACTTGATTGACAATGTAGTGGACCCAGCACTTAAAGTTTCTAGCTTTCAAACTTCTGGCACCAGAAACCCTGATTTGGTTTTGATTTCCAGAGGTCAGGTTGAATATTCTCCTGAAGAGGTTCCATATTTGGGAGCTGCTATTACCATCGTAAAGTCACTTGACAAGAGATTAGTTGTCTTGCCCTCCGATAAGGAAGAGAGTATCTTGGACTCTGTCACTTGGTTCTCATACACGGCAAAATTAAATTCGGAGGATGTTGCACGGGCGCTCATGAAAGCTCAAGCTAGTGAAAAATTCATCAAAGACAATGACCCAACCTCATATGATACTGTGTTAATTAATTTTCAGGATGCCATTAGTGTGCATTCTCAAGCCATGGAAAGAGACCAGGATGAGGCGGCCAACGAAGAGAACCAGGATGATTATATTGTTATGACATTCTTAAAATATAACCATCTACTTTTGAAGATCAGAAGAGATATAACTTTGCTACATGGTATCGGAAGCAGGATTGCTGTCAACAAAAATCGTTCCAAGACTATTCTTTTGGAAGGCATACGTGATGTGCTAAAGATAATTGATGAGATAATTGCGTCGATAGGCGATATTGAAGAGTTACCTGGTGTCTCGAATAATGACGAGCTTACTTCCAATTTGCAGTCTTTGGAACAGTATTTTAATGCTTACAAGGTTTCGAAGCTCGGTCAAGCACATCTCATTGGTGGTCGGTTTAAGGAGGCACTTGCCTTGGATTTCAGCTCTCAGAAGTTATGTTCCAATATTTCAGATTTCACAATTAAGTTTCCAGGAAATCTTCCGACTGGTGAATCTGTCCAAGAGCTGCAAGATAATTTGAAAGGAGAGGTTAAAAAAGCTCATGTCCTCGCACTCTACTCTGAGCAGTTAAAAGCTCAGAAGGATGATGAGTACCTTGTAGATAACCTAACCAAGTTCCCTGACTTGTCGGAGGATATTCTTAATAAGATTGTTCCGATGAAAATGAACATAGTGCCTGTTAATGTCAAGCCTGTGTTGTTTGATACAGGTTTCAACTTTGTCAATTACAGAGATGAAATGGCAGGTGTTGAGCCCACCACTGAAAGTGGTGCAGCTAAAAAGAAGGGAGGATTTTTTGGTTTGTTTGGTCATTAGTGTATAATTAATGAGATAGAGTTGGAGTAATATAGCCACCGCCAGAATACACCTATATTTGTAGCATGATGTAGATAGTCTGTGTAAATTTTGACCCAGCAGTAAGAAATCCGGCCATTGCTTTAGTTGAATATTGCTTTCTGTTGATATTTTAGTAGACAACCGTTAAGCAGCAATTTTTACTGGTACCGAATAATTATTCGATTGATTAGCTTCAATATCAGTAACATCCTCATATCAACTTGCAGGCTGTGCAGTAGGCTGTGCACTGGCGCTCCCACGAAGATATAGGGAGTGAAGGGCAATCATTTTTGTGACTACCTTGATCTTCCTACGATATATTTGGTTATGGCACAAACAAGTGAAGAAATACCTAAATGTTATATATGTCTTTGTTCAAAGGGTGAAAGGGCGCCTTTCTGTACGGCTAAAGAATCGGATGATTTTATTAAACCATGCAGATGCTCCTTCATCGTTCATAGAAAGTGTTTTCTTTCATGGGTGTCGAGTCTGGCAATACCAAAAGTGATTCGGAACGAAACAATAAACAGATTTGGAGTACCTGTTCCGTTTGGATCCTTTTCTACACAGAGGTATGCCTTTAGGTGTTCCATATTTGAAGTGTTCGCCAACTCCCTAACTCCCGGAAATGGGAAGATGTGTGTTTTTGTTGATTGTCCACAGTGTCGCCAAAGAATATGTTTGACCACCAGGACCAGTCGAATCTTGAACTACAAAAGATTCTTTGAGCAGCTCGTGGATGGAGTAACCTCGACAACCATGATAGCAGGCTCCGTGTCGGGGGGAATCATGTTCGCCTTGGTTTCTCTCACCTTAAGCATGGTGATGGGAGGTGAGCGAATAATAGATGTCCTTGCGAGGCCAAGTGTTCAACTATCACTTTACAATGTGAACATCTTTCCATCGGTTAGCCTAGACGATGCTTTGAAGAATAATTTGGTTTCACCAGAACGATATATGGCGATAACATCATTTACATCTCTCTACTCTCTTTATTTGACATCCGCATTTCCAGATAGTCTTCATTTTCATCTTTTCTTCTTGCTAAGCCCCTGGGTTGTTTTATCAGACATGAATGGTCCTATTCAAAATCTTCCATCTAAGATTGTGCGGTTTTTATCTGTCGCTAAGTTGGGCTTCCGATTTTTATACAATCTTACCTTTAACAAGATCTATTACAACTGGTATAAAAGGGTGGAGCCATGTTTCTTTGCTGATAAACTATCAGTCAATGATCTTCAGAGGATTGAGGCTGATATCGAGGACCAGTCAGAGATGGAGAACAAACTGGAAATGGAAAAGAGAGAGAATGGGCAGGGAAGTGTTTTTGAACGCATACTCAAGTCGCTGAGGAAACATATATCCAAATCGGTCAGGGAGTTAATACTGTGTATGAAAATTGATTACTCCAAGATGTTTGGCTCCACTTCTATTTATCGTGCTTTGGCCTCTGCGTTAGCAATACCGTTAGCAGGAGAGTATCTTAGTAGAGCCATTTTGTCAAGATTAGGCAGGTTCGATGGCATTCTAAATGATGTTGTCAATACTCCAGATGAAGGGCTCTTTGTGAGAAACCTAATTGGTTGTGGCACAATTTTGATTCTCAGAGAAATGTGTTCATTCATCTTAAACTACAAGAGATATCAGCAGTTAAAGAGTATCGATGTTAACACCAATCCAGATGAGGTAGTGAATTATCTTTCCGAGCACTATGTTCGTGATTCTACTGGAACAAGTGCTCAGTAACTGGAAGAAAAGCCCTCCTTTTCATTGACGTTTGATCGAAATTGAGTGGATGGTTCCCGACATGGCTGAATATACCGTGCAGCTCAATACGGGCCCACCAGTCATGTACATATTGCATCGCACACTAAATTTGGTTCTACTGCCTATTAGCCGACACTTTATTACATAAAAAAGCATGAATGAATGATATAAAGAAAGCAAATACCATTATTAAACTCTCTTTCTTCTATTAGCACCAATATGAGCTTGGTAACCGGTCTTAATTGACGAAACAGACTTTGTGGATCCGCAAGCCTTGCAAACGATGAAATGTAATCTGTTTGTACTCTCTCTCTTTAATTCAGTATTCATGGACTTACAGGTCTTGCAGATAACATACTCCTGGATGTATCTTCTCAAGACGCTTTCAATGTTCTTGGACTGGAATCTACCCTTGATGATTAATCTCTTCTCACCGTCAATAGAACCAGAAGTACCCAATTCCGCAAACAAGTACTGGATTATATGCTCAGGATTTCTTTGTAGAACGTGGGCAATTGCCTGGACATTGGCAAAGATGGTTTTCTTGTTACCATCTCTGAGAACTTCTGGAGGTGGAATACGCACCTTCTGATGTTGGCCACCAGCAAGTTCCGGATTCTTCTCCTTCAATATCGTGTAAAATCTATCCAAAAGTGAGCTGTAGGGTATGAAGTTTTCTTTCTGCTTCTCCTCGTATATTTCTGTACTGGACCCCAGCGACACACCCGCCTTTTCCAACTGTTTATCAAAATCGTCCATTTCACTTGCCTTGACACTCTTCTTCTTCTTCTTCTTCTTCTTTAACTTTAGTCCAGCAAAAGCCTCGGCCAGCTCTTCCTCTTCTTCCTTGTGAACTTCCTCCTTGCTCTTCTTCTTCTTCTTCATTCCAGCAAAAATGCTGTCCACATCTTCTGAGTCTGTCATAGGTGTAGATTCTTTAGATTCCTTGCTCTTGCTCTTCTTCTTCTTCTTCTTTTTCAATGTGGGATCGAATCCTAAGTCTTCTGCTGACATCTTTAATTTATTTATCTAACAGAATATATCTGAAAAAAATGGCAAGAAGATGTCGTGCTTCCAACTGTTCCGATCTCAAAGCAAATTTTTTCCTGGTTTTTTTTTTTCTCCTTTCCCATAGATTTTTTCATGGATTTTTTCACTCCTTGCGTTCGCGATACGCCTGAAACTTTTGTTAGTCATAAATACGCGGCGCCTTACGAGATGCGGAGAGAAGAGAAGTCTTGCGAGTGCATTGTAAGCTCCGGGTGGTCTGACAAGGGAGAAAGAGTATCAAAAGCCTTCAGTGGTGGAAAGGAATACTTTAGCAAATTGTGGGAAGATATGCACAAAATATATGAAAAAGAATCGTTTTTTGTATTTGTGGAGAATTCTTGATGTATTTCCTTGCCTGTAGTCCTTCCGTAGTACTCGTTGTAAATGAGATGGGAGGTTGGTAAGAGTAGTGTTGTTATTAGTACAGCGCAATTTTAAAAGGAGCTATCGAAATGTGGTAATCCATGCATACATCTCATGACTGTTAAAGTTTAAGCAGCACATTCGACCTCATCGACCTATATCTACTAGCTATCCTATTAGTTCTTCCAATTACCAACCCCGGCTAGAGTAGTTTATACATGGCGTATCTAAATGCGTTACAAGTCAAGGTTTTTTGTCTGTTGTGTCACAGCCTCGACGTCTCTCTCCTTGTTTTCATCTCCGTTCTCGATGTCTCCATCATCCATCTGCTCTTCTTTCAGCTCGTCGGCCTTTTCTTTCTCGAATCTGTCTTCCAAGTACTTTTCAACTTCAGTTTTCCCATTGTTCTGTGCATCGTATATGGCATCGTGACCAAAATTGTTTTTTATGAATGGATCTGCGCCGTATTCAGATAGCACCTGGATGCTTTTCAGATGGCCATTGTATGCAGCCCAATGCATTGCTGTGTTTCCGGAATCGTTTTTCTCGTTTACCAATTTCTTGGCAGCATCTTTTTCTATTAGTGAAAGTAGATACTTGATGACTTCATCGTGTCCATTAGCAGCAGCCATGTGAATTGGTGTAGCAAAAGTTGTTTCATCTCTGATGCTGGGTATGACGGAAGGTTCCACTTCGTCCGTGAAGATTGCCTTCAATGTTTCCAAATCCCCAAACCGGGCATCGAATATGACGTTATCTTTCTCTTCTTGTGTTAATTTCTTTAGTTTCTGTCCCATATTCCGCCAATATCAGCTAGCTGAAAAGTCTACTAAATCCAAAAAATTTTCAGATATCTTCTATTTTTCACATTTTTCATGCACTGCCTCGCGCACTTTCTTGGATCTAACTAATACTTATCCGTTCATCGTTCTTATTCTGGATACGAAGGCGTTGGTTGGTTTTCCAGTATGTCTGAAGCATATCAGCAGAACAAATTAAATGACAGTCAGCTTCAGAAACTCAGGAAGAACCTGTCGAGATTCAAAAAAGATCCCACTTATAAGAGAGTGAGAAATACTCCAATTGGAAAGCTATTTGACAGGATCTCAAGCTTCCTTGATGGTTACAATGATTCAACCGATACAATCTCCTTTTTATATGAACGATGCTCGAAGGAATACTGTGACCATCTCACAAAAAGGAAGGTGGTAGTGGCTAAATTGTTGGACTTCTTGACCCAGATCCATCAACTTTCTCTGAAAGACGACTCTCGCCGTTTCATAGCCATTCCGTTGTACGACATGAAACTTGTGGGAAGGTTGATCAATATTTTAGTGATAGAAGGTATCTACAGTTGTTTGCCCGAAGATGTTGGCATCCCGTTGAGTAAGAGACGTTTGAAGAACTTTGCAATTCCTTTAAGTATGAGAAGAGTACAGTTTCCTAACGGACTCCCAATCTTGGAGATGATTGTCAATCAGTGTCTCCCTATCTTTCAACAGCATAGTGACCTAAGGAATTTAATTATTGTGGGTACTGGTTACACAGACATTTTAACTGCCTCTATTCTGCTATATGTCAACCCTCTTAATACAGACGTCAGGTTGCGTGAGAGCTATAAATCCAAGATTATAGATCTTGAAGCATGCTCCTCCACTTATCAGCTTCTTTCAATTTATACCTTAATGGTTGGATCACCAGCTACTTCCAAGTCTGGTATTTATTTTAAGAGATTTGTTGTCAGTAGGTTATCCGGTCTCATAATTGAGAGAAAATCTAATGGAGTTCAAGCAATGATAGATCTCGTCATGGGATTACGGGATCAGCAAGAAATTGAGTCTTCCAAAATTCAACATGTGGTTAAAGTTCTTCTTACGTCTAAACCGAAAGCTATGAGCTCCGCCGGATATTTTGATAATATTTGTGGACAATTATATGATCTCTTAGTTTACGTTAACCGTCCAATAACCACCACCATTGTTGTTCAAACTTTGGAAATGATATTTGACAGAAATCAAAAAATTGTGATCGATTTTGTCTTCCAACGGGTCTGGGTTGCATTTAATCCGGACCTTCGAAAGGGTGATGTGAAAAGAGAAGATAACCTGATTGTGTTGACGAATGAGACTACACTAAATAATGCATTTAATGTTGTTGTGTCTCTTTCCAGAAAAGTTTCCTCCCAGGAGTTTTATAGAACTTTTTTTTCACCTCTTCTTGCACCATTATGGGGTTACCTTATTTTCAGGACAAAATCAAATAAAGAACCAGAGATAGTCAAGAATGTTTTGGTTTCAGTTTTAACAATTGATAGTGACAATTATCTTATGGAACGACTTTTAGATAACTTGTTTTATCTCAAGGGATCCACTTGGGAATTTGCAACTGGTGCTAACAAATTGACTATACTAAAGGAATTTTTGCCCGATGATAGACTTCCTGAATCTAAGGAACAGATATCTTTACATTTGCTCGATGACATGGACATAGTTCTTGAGACATTCCTTGATATTCTCGAATATTTAACCAGTTCAAATGAGAACACACTCGACTTTGTATTTATCAGATGTTTGAAAAAATGGTTGGATATCGGCGCAGAAAATAAATTGGTTACAGAAGAAGACGAAAACCCATTTTCCTCATTGATCAATCTTAAAATAGTGCAAGCCATGATGGAAAGGTTTAGAACAAAGCTTGGGGAGTCCCCTAACAGTTTATTGAAGACAGTAGTGGCCTTGCTCGAGAAATCTGTTAAAATTTCATTAAAGCATAGTCCAACAGTTAATATTGTATCCGGAGCCGATTCAGATGACGAAGATGAGACCGAATTGGGGGGTGAGAACAAAAAAACCATAGATGCTGCATTGGATATTTTATCGGGAGTAATTATCGAAATTCATCAGAGCTCTTCCCTCACTCAAGAGAGCCTGGATTTACTAAAGAAAATCAGCAGTCTATTGTCAGATAAGAGATTCCTTCAATACTCTGGAATTCAAGAAAAGATCGAGAATTTGATTAACAATAATAATTCACAAGAATTGCGTCGGCAAACAGCTGAAAAGCAACAGAACCAAATTCTTGATAGAGCCATGAAGGGGCTTAACGACCCTATACCCTCGATTCGTGTTTACTCACTACAGTTGATCAGAACCTTAACCCAGCCCCCAAATCCAAAACTCTCCCTTACTTTTGCTATTAATTTACACCTCAATCAATTGAAGGATACAGAACCTTTTGTCTATATTAATGCCATCAAAGGATTGGAGTCTTTGTTATACTTGGATGTCCGTGGTGTCCTTCCTCATTTTATCGACATCTACGTCGGAAAAAAGCATAAGAGTTTAGACGAAAGATTGAAAATCGGTGAAGTTCTACTAAGATTCATACGAAAAAGAAGTGCAGTTCTAGATAATGAGACATTGTCCGAGCTAGTTAATAATCTTGTTTCAATTGTGCGAATAAGTGATCACAAAGATCATATTGATGACAAACTACGTATGTCGTCCATGTCATTATTAGGATCATTATGCCACAATGTAACCACCAGTGCCATTAAGCCGTATCTGTCTGATATTGTTGATCTCATCATTGGCGTTTTAACTTTTGAAAAGACGGCGGAGAAAGCCATTGTAAGAAGGTCTGCCATAACTATGGTAGATGACTTGGTCACAGCGCAAGATGGTCTAAGATTGGTGTCTTCTTACGGTTCTAAATTAGATACGTTGTTGAAAAATATCTCGGATAATGATAGTGATCTGTTCGCAAGGGAGCAGGCGAAGAGGACGTTATACAGAATTGATGAGCTATTTGAGGACGAGTTTTCCAGGAAGACGGAAATCACTGAATAACGGTTTATGGTTTTATAGAAGAAAGAGAAGCGTGCGCAAATTTTATAGTAATAGTAAAGAAATATGTAGAATGAATCATGCCTCGACTTCGTCCAACAGTTCGAAAGCATTTTTACGCTGGATTGAATGTGAGTCTTGCTTGGTGGCCGTGGATTCGTCTAAATTGCTGTCATCCTGCATCGTATCCTCCGAACCTTTCTGATTGACCTGGTGCTCGCTAACGTCCTGTCCAACAGATGTCCTTGTCATTTTATTAATTTGATCCCAATCAGCCTTTCTCAGAGTCAATCTTTCTTGATATCTCTTCACACTAGCCTCGATCTTGCTACTAAGTCTTCCTTCGATCGTAATGGCATGTCTCTTCCTGCCCCTTACCGTTTTGGAGACCATACCACTCTTCCTCTTGTGCATGATTGCACTACCAGTTACAAGTGGCACAATCTTATTTTTTCTTCTATGATGTATTTTCTCCTCCAACAACTCTCTATTCTTAGCCACTGATGCACGGATCATAGGACTGATGACATCAGTCTTATCCAGCCTAGGTATTGACTCCAACTGCTTAACTTCTGGAGGCTCATCAACATCCACCTCATTTCTTCTTGCAGCCCTAGAATGTTTAGAGATCTTCCTGACCATTTTGTTTAAGAAAAAATTAGACACAGAGGAGAGGTGAGTTGAATAGTTGCTAGGTGAAAAATCAAAAAAAAAAAAAAAAAAAAAATATTTTTCCCTTAACAGTCAGTCACGTTTGCACTATCACATGATGTGTTTTATTCTGACTATCATCAATTAATCTGTCCTCTAGATCCTACAATACGCTACGTTATGTGTCATCCTACTACCTATATCATTCATATTCTTTGTGCATTGTCAATAATCTAAAGAATCAATTGGGTGGGTTGGTGTGGAGCGTTGAAATAAGGCTCTCGACCGTGAAAACGAGCTTAAAACTTGAAGACTTGGGTCTTGTCGTAGCCTAATTCGCCCAAGATACCTGTGACTTCACCCTGGTCCTTGAAAGACTTCTTGACACCAGAGACTGCCTTGTATAATGGTGGTGGGCCACAGATGAAGACGTGAGTGTCGGCGGAAGGACCAGAAAGCACAGACTTCAAGGTATCCTTGTCAATGTAACCGACCTTACCATCAAAATCACCTTCAGCTTTGTCAACAAAGTACTTGACAGTGAATTGATCCGGGTGTGCTGTGGCAATAGCGTCCAACTCTGGCTTAAGCAAAATATCGCTAGGAGTCTTAGAACCGTATAGTAAGGTGACCTTGGTCTTGTCGTCCTTGTTTTTGAACACCTCGTGGATCAATTGGTATAAAGGTGTAATACCGGTACCACCACCAATCAAGGTAATCTCCTTGAACGAGTTGGGTTCGTACTTCCACTTTAAAATTGGACCTTTGAAGGACAAGGTGTCGGAAGGCTTCAAGCCAAAGATGTGGCCGGACATCTTTCCGCCTTCGTACTTCTTGATCAACAAGTCAAAGGATCCCTTCTTCTCAGTGTCTGAAATTGGAGTATAAGGTCTAACGACGTTCTTACCGTTCTCGTTAACAAACTTGGTGAGGATGGCGGAAGCTGTGACCAAACCAGAGGTGGAATTGGCTGAAGGAAATTCGAAAGTAAAAAGTTTAGAGTCTTGAGAAACATCCTTGACATTCTTCAACTTCAAGTCGATCCACTGACCGTCTCCAGTGAACAGTGGGGTTGCTGGAGTGTTGGATAGATTGTAGTAGTAAGCACCACCGGCAACAGCAGCAACAGGAGCCAATATTTTGGCTAATCTGTAGAGTCTTGAGGAAGCCATTTTCGATTATTAAGTTGTTATAAGAGCGAAATCCCGAAAATACAAAAGAAATAGCAAACAGAAGAAGTAAGAATGATATTTGGAGCAGAGATGAGTATCTGGCTACCTCTTATTTAAGGCTGCGCGGATCGAAGCTTTCGTTGAACCCGGATTTACTACCGGGTAAGCTGACTTACCGGGATAAGAAAATTGTGCGAGGATGGAAAGGAAGCCCCCAGCCACCACAGCGGACGTACCGGGAAGAGGTGAAATGCTTAATAAGCTGTTGTGGCGCAGTGCGAAGGTATGGTGAAGCCCAGCTTTACCGCGCAGGGAGGGAAAGCGTTGTGGAGTGGTTTCACCGGGGAGAGAGAAGAAATACCTGGAGATTGACAGAATTACCGGGTTTCATGTCCAGCGAATGAAAAAAGCCATAAACCAATTGTGTGTATGTGGCTGTGTATATGTGCCTGTGTACTGCATGGCTACCTACTTACCAGAATTCTCCTAGTAGTCTGTCTGTAGGGAATAGAGGTGTCATCTGCTTGGTTGATAGCGCTGTGCTTGAATGGAAGCTACGCTAGCTGACTTTTGATGCAGAGATGTGGTCTGTCTATTTCTACTTTTTTTTTTTTTTTTTTTCATTTTTTTTTTTTCTTGTTTGCTTCTTTCGATGTTTTTGCGTTATCTCTTTAGCTCTTGGCCGGTTTAACCGCCAGTATCTACAGTAATCCCTAAGTAATAACGTACTATTGGCTGGGTTTTTGTTCTGAATAATGGCAGCACAGTAGCTTGCAAACCTTATCTTCTCTCCAAGTACTACTCTATGCATGACTGCGCCCTAATGTATCGGTTTGGGTGCAATTGCCGCCTTCTCACTCTCTTCTCTATCTCGCACAAATCATGTCTCTCAATTACCTGCCCTAAAACTAAATGCCCATAGAATGTTCTAGCATTGTGGTTACTCTGTGCTGCATTCAGCCAGCAGTGTAGCGGGATGCGGTAACTCTTTCCACTAGCCGGTAGCTGGTTTGATCTGCATCCCAGACTTCTGTTTCGAAGCTTCGAGAAAAAGTGCTATTTCTCAAACTCGCAGCTGCACTGCCATCCGATATCAAAGAGTTTCGTCATCCAATTGTACCTTGCTACCGAATTTTTTACCTTTCTAGACTTTCCTCCGGGTGACGTTATGTAGAGATTCATTTATCCAACTGAGGCACATGCTGAAAAGATTGGCAGGGTAGCTAATTTTTTTTTTTTTTTTCAGATTATGAAATGTACCCTGAAAATCAAAGCAAGCTCATCGGCGATACATATTTCCCGCCCTGTGGCTATCTCATCGCAGCTAACCAAAAATAAACCTTAAAACTTTCCAAGCTACCGTCGACATCGTGAGTTAGACTTGCCTAAATAGGCAAACCGATCCGCCTTCTCCCGCGATATTCTCTTCAATCTTGAGAATTGTCATTCGCTTATCGGCGAGCCCCACAATACTAGCGTAGCTATAATATGGTACTCTACTTCTCAAGCTGATAATTTTTCAGACCACGGTGTTTTCAAAAGTATAAAAGGAAGCTGATATATCATTTTGAATTTTTACTTTTTATCATAGCTTTATCCTACCCAACTGTGATCAATCTGTTATCAATATAATTTCTCGTCCATAATGTTTAAGAACGCTGTCCCAAGAGCTGACCTCGTCAAACTGGTCAGACAATTCATTCCTCCTTTACTTTCCGGCTTCCACAAAGGTCAGTGCGGTAGAGTTGCTGTTATCGGCGGATGTCAGGACTACACTGGAGCCCCATACTTCTCTGCCAAGGCTTCGGCTGTCGTTGGAGCTGACTTAACTCATGTGATCTGTGAATCGTCTGCAGCTACCGTCATAAAGGGCTATTCCCCTGATCTTATGGTTCACCCATACTTGAAGGACACCGAATCTCTAGAACAATATAAGCTTTTGAAATACGGAAAGGAAGAACCCACCGATCCGGATTTCACTGAGAAATTCATCAAGAAGGAAATAATGCCTAAGGTCAATAGCATTCTAGATAGGGTGCACGTCGTCGTCGTTGGTCCTGGTTTTGGAAGAGACCCAATTATGTTACAGACCTTGGAGTACATCATTGAAGAAATTAAGGCTAGAAAAATGCCTGTTGTCATGGATGCAGATTCCTTGTACCTAGTCACGAAGAAGCCATCTATCATCGAGGGCTACGAAAATGCTATTCTCACACCCAATGTCGTCGAGTACAGACGTGTTTGTGATGCTTTGGAAATAAATAACGAATCTAGCACCGAGGAGGCTAAAGAACTCAGTAAGAAATTAAAAGTTACTGTTTTTAAGAAGGGTGAAAAGGATCTTATTGTCAGTGGAGACAATGTGATCGTTAATGATGAAATTGGCAGCAGAAAGAGAGTCGGCGGTCAGGGAGACACCTTAACTGGTGCCATTGCTACGTTTCTGGCCTGGGGAATGTCGTCCTACAAAGCCAAGATCTGGTCAGGAGCCTCAAAGGTCGAGACTGTTCTAAGTGACGAAGATATACGAATGCTTTCGTGTTACGCCGGATCTTTGGTGACCAGAATTGGTGCAAGGAAGGCTTTCACCGTTTTTGGAAGGGCCATGCAAACGTCTGATGTTCAAAAGTATCTTGCTGCAGGATACAGGGAGGCCTTTGGAATGTAAACAATCAGATATATATGTTATAATAATAATACGAGTGGCACAGTGGTAATAGGATAAGAGGCCCTGTAAATTGAAAGAAAAACGCTGAGATATTGGGCAAGCAACTGTAATGAAGTTATCACGTACCCAGAAGGCTGGAGGAAATGCTTCCCATTAACTGTATTCTCTTTTAAGTGGTCAGCAAATACTCATATCTGACTTCTCATCTTACCCATCTACTTATTCGCCAGCTCAGCTCTTTTCCTGCGTCCAAACGATTGGATGGCATTCAAGAGCCATATTTCCAGAGATCTCTTTACAAATACCAAATACGTATGCAGTGTGGTCAGGTTTTATTACTCTTTCTTCATAGCAAATATATTTATAATCACCTAATTTCTGCTAAGATTTAAGCCGAGAAACCGGGCCAAGTCATTGAACAAGTCGGCCAACATCTTCTTCGAATAATCATCAGCGGCAACCTTAAACTTATCAAGAGGAACATTTGGAGAGTCGATCTTACCATCAAGGAATGCCTTCATCCTGGCATCTTCTTCAGCAGTAGGAGGCAACAACTCATAGAAGTGGCTTAGCTCGAGCAACGTGTCATTGGGCATCGTCTTGAACGACTGGATGTCAGCCGGAACTTTGGCCTCGTCTGGTAAAACACCATCCGAGTTTGGAACGTAGATGATTTGGTCATCGCCCTTTGATAGATGGGAATTAGCGGTCCTGAGAATCGAACGCTTATCCAATATATTTAACTGTCCCTGCAACTCCCCAACTAATTGCACTAAATCATCATTGCTGGCGAAATCGGTTGGATCAAGCACCTTGCTTGAGTTCTTGCTGGCAGCATCAATGGTACCGTCTTTACGCAAGCTAGGAACCTCGATTTGGTCTAGCTGCTGTCTTGTATCCTTGAGTTGGATCTTCAAGAGCTGTTCACCTGTCTCCGTAATTACTTTCTTTTGCTTTGCCACAATGGCTTTAAGCTCGTCGATCTGTTTCTGAAGTTGTTCTACAGTAGGTTGTGCCATGGTTCTGTAATGTTTGCAAGAGAAAGTGACTAGTGTTAAATAGCAACTTAGAATCCGAGAAAACTGATTCTACGACCGCGCCCCAACCTCTCCGGCTGATTGTGGGGTATCGGTAGAAGTGAGATCAAAAGCAAAGGAATGGCCCGAAACTGAGTGGTGTTTTTTTTTCTTTTATTGTTTTTTTTTTTTTTTTTTGTACGTTTTTGGCAGCCACTGACTGTAACAAAGTTGATTCAACAAGAAAACTTTGAAAAGATCTGAACCACTAGCTGCTTGTCTTCTGATATCTGTAGGATCGAATTTGTTAACTCTTCGTACATACGTCATTTCTTGTGCATCTTACACGGCTTCATTTTTCTATCTATATATACAGGATGAATCCAGCTCTACTTGATCTAAAGGGGCAGCTTGCCTTGTACAAGCAGTATCATATGAATCCCAAGAATGTGAAGATCCACATGGCATGTATTCCGCAGATTCTATTGTCGGCGTTGGTAATGGTTTCATACGTCCAGTTCTCTGATGCTTCTCGTTACTGCACTTTGTGTTGGGCCGGAATCATTGTCTACGGTTTATATTATCTTGCCCTTGACTTGGAAGCCGGACTAATAGCAGCACCATTTCTACTTGCCACCGGTTTGTTCACCAACTATCTACATACAGCTTATCCGGACAGTGCTGGGCTAATCTTCAAGATCGCCTTGTTCGACCATGTGGTCAGCTGGCTTGCACAGTTTTATGGTCATGGATATTACGAAAGAAGAGCACCAGCCGTTTTGGATAACTTGGTGCAGCCTCTTGTTTTGGCTCCGTACTTTGTGATCTTTGAATGGATGTTCCTCTTCAAGCACAGAAAAAACCTCGAAAAGGAGATAGACACCGCTGCCAAGAGATCTTTGGACGAATGGAAAAAATCGACCAAAAAGAACTAGGCATGGAACAGTGCTACACGATTCTGGTTTATATTTGTCTCATATTTATCCTTACATTTATTTATTTCTATGGACAATTTGGTATTTGCCGCTATCTATATTCTGCAGCTTTTTTGGGGGCTGTCTGTTACCCTAAGTTATACCCCCCCATTTCGAAATTTTATAGATCAGTACGGAGTATTACCTCCTATCTGGTTTGGTATTTCATCTCTGAATAAATAATTCATAAACTTAAAAATTAAAAGGCGATGGTGTAGTAGGAGGCTTGGTGTCTGTGTGCTTCTCATAAATCGGAGGTGTTTAAACGTCGGCATCTCTACCTGGAGCAAACGGCGATGGGATTGGTTTTCTCTCTCTTCACCGTAAAACTTGGATCAATATTTATTTTTCTTTGTTTTCAACCAAAAATTGACTTATTGATTTATTTTATGGAACAAGATTTGCATTAATACACTGTCTTTCTTCTACCATTGTACAACGCTATTTTCTCTTTTTAATATATGCATCGCGCATTTCTCCTAATTTACAAGCTTCATTATTCTGTTGTCTGTCAGCAATGCTATTTGCGAATAAGTTCGACGTAGACGGAAAGGTGTGTGTTGTTTCTGGAGCCTCACAGGGCCTTGGTTTGGCGTTATCCAAGCTACTCTACTCAAAGGGTGCAAGCGTTCTCCTGATAGCTCGTACCGAAAAGTTGTTGATGCAGGTAAAAAATGAAATCGGAACCCGATTCGAAAAGCTCCACGAAGACCAGTTTGTGGACTATTTTGCCGGAGATATGAGCAAGTATGATAATGTCTTAGAAGTGCCAAAGAAACTTCAAGAATTGGGAGCCGCAATTCCGGATATAGTGTTCTGCTGTGCTGGATCTGCGCATCCCGGATACTTCTTGAATCTAACAAGGGAAGAGATCGATGGAGGAATTGACATCAATTACAAGACTTGTGCTTATCTTGTTCATGTTTTGGGGTCAAAAATGGTGAGGGGAGATCACAGAGATGCCAGGCATATTGTCCTTATCTCGTCTTCCGTAGCTTTCTATTCGTTCATCGGCTATTCGCAGTATGCTCCCATGAAAACAGCCATCAAATCTCTTGGCGATAGTGTCAGGCACGAGCTAATGCCTTATAACATTAAGGTGCACACCGTGTTCCCTGGAAATTTCAAGTCAAAGGGATATGAGGAAGAAAACAAAACTAAACCAGAGATTACCAAAATAATCGAGGGTAGTTCGAAAGCTATTCCTTCGGACGAATGTGCAAAGATAGTTTTAAGCCACTTACAGGGGGGTCAGACCTACGTGCACACTGACATAATGGGATGGATCTTGAATAGTTTCAGTCCTGGATTCAATCCTAGATCCTGGTGGTTCTTGGGAATTTTCTTTGCGATAATCGGCGCTTTGATTGGACGATTGGTTGACTTTTACCACCAGCACTTGATCCGTGAATTCTTCAGGAAGGAAGGAGGGTTTATTAAGAAGGATTGATGTTTGGTGCTTGATGCTTGGTACTCGATGCTTTGGTGCTTGATGCTCGGTGCTCGATGCTCGGTGCTCGATGCTTGGCGCATTGTTTCTCTTTCTTTTACAATTTATAGATACATTTAGTTTTTGTGAAGATCCGTACATCTGGGCCATTACATCACTCTAATTGGGTTGTCTCCAATATCGTAAGCCTCAGTTGCATGTTCACCACACCCACCACTACTACTCCGCTATTATTCGGTTCTCTGTTATTGTTATCGTATATACTTATTTCGTGAGATTCATGATAGAATCAACAAACCTGTCGCTCAGTTGCGAGAAGTTCACAGAGTACAACCAGTTAACCATCGTAATCACCTCGTAGTTCCATATATCCTTGATCGACTCTATTGTAGACCTTTGCCTGTAATATACTATGTTGCTCTTTGGCGTTATAGGATCATGCCTGGACTCAATAGTATGCTTGGATTCTCTCAAGGTGTTGCATATGGTGGTTCGGTTGGAACGCAGTTTAAGCGCCGTTAGGTATGCCACCGATCCTGTAAACAATACACCGCCGAGAAATCCATGTATCTTTCCAGCCATTGTGCAAGGTGCAGTGTGCGGTGTGCCTCTTTAGAAACTCTTGTGGAAGTTGGTTCGACCCGCTCACCCGCAGGTAGATGCGCTTCTTTTCTCCTCACCTCCTCACCCATCAAGCTTGTCCGTCCGGTGTATAGGTGTCGCGAGCCATTATAGGGTGGAAAAATTTTCGAGTTTTGGAGATCCCGAACTAAGGTTCAAGTGTTGGGAAGTACAGTACAGAAGAACAAAGATGCCGTTAGGGAGAAATGCAAAGCAGCTCAAGCATACCATGAGGAACCTGGTTTCTTCTTTGATAGAGCACGAGTCTGTCACCACCACACTTGCCAAGGCCAAGGTTGCCAGTGGTGTTATTGAGAATCTAATACTTAAAGCCAAGAAGACGCAAGATCCAAAGGCCTTTAAGGCATCTCTTTACGGCAAATTGTACAACCAGAAGATCACAGTTCCAAAGTTGATGACCGATTTAACAGAGAGATACTCCCAGAGATCCAGCGGTTTCACTAGAATTCTAAAACTCGAGCCTAGAGTGGGTGACAACGCTCCCCAAGCTATCTTGGAGCTAGTTGATAATTCAGACAAGGAGATGAAATTTTGGTTTATCGCTAAAACTGTCGCCAGATTGGAACTTCAGGGTCAGCCTCTAGATCCCTTGACCAAGAAAAACGTCAAAGATCTTCTGCTATATAGAAAGAATGGAGAAGAAGAGTTCAGAAAGGTGGTTGATATATGCAAAAAGGAGTTCTTCAAAGATGAGAAAGACTACGAGAATCTTCCTAGAATGAAGAACTTCAACAACGGATTCCACAAGGCATTCACTAATTACGAGGTAGTTCCAAGGCCAAAGCCAGAAGATAAATAGTCGGCACCGCAACATGCATGTATATACTATAACGATTAATTAGAAAATGTAATGTAGGCTCTGGTATGAGTACAGTATTGGCATTACTTCTCATATTCGAATGGCCTGTAAGCTTCTATGCCGATACTATTCTGGCCCTTTACCGATTAAAGTAATCCTACGGTTAAGCTGTCCCGTTTATTTAATTTATTAAAAAGCAATGTATGTAGTAAATTAAGCTTCCTGTCTGTTAAAGGCGGTATTCATGATTTGGTTGGTCTTAAAGTTGAAAGCCTTGGTCTTTTCATAGATTTGCTGATAAACAGTTTGAGGAGCAACCTTCTTGACAGTAACCAGTCCATTTTCCTCATCAAGTTCAACTCTATCGTTCTTGGACTTCACAAACTCCAAAACGTTTGACTCACAGTCGTTGAACAATTTGGCAAGCTCTTCCACGGTGATGTTCTTGTAAACCTTTGTAATGGTGTTGAATATCAACTCTTGAACGTTGGAAATTAACTTGTCGCTGTTCAAGATATTTATTAGGAAATCCGTCTGTATTAGGATAGAAATTTGCTCAACAATTTCCGACAAGTCATCGAACTCTGCCGTAATGAATAATGTCTCAATGAGTTTAGTAAATGGGTCCTGAAACTCATAGGATTCCACGTCAACGGCACGAATGATGTCTCTTAATCTCTTGTATTGTTTTGTGTAGATCACAGCGACGATCAAATATCTCAAAATCCAAGGGCATGAGGCCTGGATAGTAGACATGTAGGAAGAAGAAAGGAATAAGTCAATTAAGGTCAACAAACCCTGGTTGTTCTCAGTTCCATTCTCTTCATTGGATTGATTATCCTTCTTCTCGTAGATGTTGTTGAAAAAAATAAAAAGGGAATGATGGATCAACCAAGTTCTCTTATTTAGCTGATCAACAGTTGTACCCTGATAGTTTCTGTTATCAATCACCTCTCTAAGCTTGTTCAACTCATTCATGGCCTCAGACCACGATAGAGACATTATTTCTGCAGCCAACTTACCCCATGTAGCAGACAGGTTGAGTTCCTGGTTGGTAGACAATAGTCTGAAGTTGTTCAATAAGTCCGATGCCATCACATAGTCTCCTCTATTGTATTGAAACTTACCGAACTTGTATAGCTCGTAGATCTTGGCATCATCAATGTTGTGATTTTGAGCCAAATACTTTCTGTTGTAGGCCTTGTCCTGTTTCAAATTTTCCTGGACTTCCTTTGATGACAATGTGTCCAAAGTTTTTTTGGTGCTGTCATTCAATTCCACCATCTCCTTATTGAGCTTCTGTTCCTTTTGCTCGAACTCCGATGGCAATTCCTGGCCTGGATGTAACTCGAGGTATTTGTTCTCGATGAATTTTGTCATGTATGTATCCTTTAAGAGTTCATATTCGAATTCATGGACCTCCTTTGGATCATAAATCAACTCTAAGTTGTCGATCAATGGATAGATAAGCTGACGATCCAAGAACTGGAAAAACTTGCTGCTCAAATCATACTTTCTAGCAATCTGCACCTGTTCATCTGATAGATTGAACGGCTGTTCAGCACCCTCTGTTTCGGCAGTCATTATCACTGGTTTATATTGTAGATGGACGAGAGAAATGGATGAAAAATCGACTTACATTAAAGCGAAAATTTTTCGCGGGGTACGGGTGTGTGCAATGTGAGGAGTGTATGGAGTGGATACGGGGGAAAATATGTATGTAGGGAGAGAACACAATGACTGAATGAGAAATGATAGGAAGGAAGTACACTAACTTTGTTGTGGGCTCAGTTTCATCGCTTTAGTGTACCAGTCATTAAACTTTTCTAATCATACTGTGGGCTAGTTAGGAGGAACATGAGATTCCGAAGTGAGCCAGCCCGTGAAGGGAGATTTGGGCATCTACATGATGCCTGTTTGCTGCTTTCCGAGTTTCAATAAGTTAGCTGCGGATGTTTGGTTCATATGGATTGACCAGCAGTGTTCAGCATCTTCCCTTGCTGCCACGCACAAAATTTTCGGATTGTACAAAATTACCTCCGCGGAGCTTCGGCGCTTAACCATGTTGTAAAATTAAAAATAGAGACGTTAGTTGCATAATTTTTATCGCTAAGACCATTTCCAGCAAGTTTATTTTTTTCTCCCCCTCTCTCTCTCTCTTCCTGTATTTCATCTCCGAGAGCGGTGTGATGTATTAGCATTGCCACACTTAATAGTCAGCTGTCAGTAGGCGTAATGTGCTTCAACCATGATGTCCCAAACTTATATAGATCTAGATCACATTTGTTCACAGAGTGAAAATTCAAATGAAAAGTGTAGATATCTGCATACTTCTGCTCCACTGGCTGTTCTGTGTGGTGAGTTGTCTTCTACACGTCATGTACGCATAAAGATGCGTGTTGTATCCCGTAGCAATGCGTTATGGGTCCATCCTAGTGTCCTCAAAAATTCCGAATGTATGCATTTACTCAAATAATACAAGTGTCGCAGCTTGAGCTAGTTAGTGGCTTTCTGCCTCTGCGCTTATGTGCTTCGCAGATCTTCGCTGCACTAGGTCGGCGCTAACACGCCAGGAGTTGCAATTTCCGGTTTAGTTCCTGTGTGCTTCAATAATTCTGGGCTCAAATAACGAACTACCACCAATACGCTACCAAAGTGCAAATTCCTTCGTTCAAACCTCTTTTTTCTCCTCCAAATTATCAGGTCCAGGAACAAATGTCCGCCAAATCCCATACAGATGATCTATCTTCCTTATTCGGTGCTCACCTGGTTTCCGCGATTTCCCTAAATCCTTCTTAGCGCTATCCGGCTAGCTTCGATCTACATTTTTTCTTCTGTACTATAGAGGATTTGGATCCTCAGACTTCATAACTGTTTCTGAAAGCATAGGGTCTATAGCTTGCTTTCTTTAATTGCTTGGTAACCGGCTCCAAAGACTTCGGCATACCTCCTTCTTTACAACTTCACCACCACCTTCCCAAAAAAAAAAAAAAAAAAAAAAAAAAAAATCACTTTGCTAGCCTTCCCCGAACTTTCACGTACGTCGCTGCATGCCGCATCTTCCCTTCGTGTGGCCGCCTCTTCGCTCCGCTTGTCTTCCGCATTTCCTGGACACTGTCCTGTTTTTGTACTTACATTTAACTCACCATTGTCAGCTGACCGTTTGTGGAATATAGCCAATTGCAAAACCTTGTGCCAAAAGCGTGCTGTCCTAGTGATTTTGCAAACCTTTTGCCAAAGCCTGCACCTTATCAGATTCCAGAACACCGCACAATGAGCAGTAATAATCTCGAGCAAAGCCAGCAACCTACAATGGCTCAGCAGCAACAGCAGCAACAGCAGCAGCAACAACAACAACAACCACAACAGTCATATGTTGCCAATGAACTTCTTCAAAACAGCGGCCCAGGACCAGGCAAACAGGCCGGTCAAGAGCAAGTTGGTCCAACACAGCCAGAAAGCAGCGTCCCCGGAGTGGACCAGTTGACGCCAGAGCAACGGCAAAGAATGGCCTACTTACAAAGGATGCCGTCATACCAGGCTATTATCCAGCCAGACTTCAAGTTTTTTCAGAAAGTGACTGGTGGATCGATGCTTCCTGGACGTTCGCCGGTGTCCAAGGGTAAGTACTCGTTGAAAGATTTTGAGATGATGCGCACGTTGGGAACGGGATCGTTCGGCAGAGTGCACCTCGTCAGGTCAGTGCACAACCATCGATACTATGCCATCAAGGTTCTCAAGAAGCAGCAGGTGATTAAAATGAAGCAGGTGGAGCATACGAACGATGAGCGTAGAATGCTCAAGTTGGTCGAGCATCCATTTCTTATCCGCATGTGGGGAACATTTCAGGACTCGAAGCACTTATTTATGGTGATGGATTTCATAGAAGGAGGTGAATTGTTTTCGCTTTTGCGCAAGTCGCAACGGTTCCCTAACCCAGTGGCTAAATTCTATGCTGCTGAGGTCACTCTAGCTCTCGAGTACTTGCACTCGCACAACATCATTTACCGAGACCTAAAGCCCGAGAATATCCTATTAGACAGGAACGGACACATCAAAATCACAGACTTTGGTTTTGCAAAGGAGGTGAAGACTGTGACATGGACGCTTTGTGGAACCCCCGACTATATAGCTCCCGAAGTTATCACCACGAAGCCGTACAACAAGTCGGTCGACTGGTGGTCGCTAGGAATTTTGATTTATGAGATGTTGGCTGGATACACTCCCTTCTACGACCAATCGCCGATGAAAACTTACGAGAAGATATTGATTGGCAAAGTCCACTATCCTTCTCACTTCCATCCTGATGCTGTCGATCTTTTATCCAAGCTCATCACCGCAGACTTGACCAGGAGGTTGGGTAATCTTCACAACGGATCAGAAGATATTCGTAACCATCCATGGTTCAGCGAGGTTGTATGGGAGAAACTATTGATGAAGGATATAGAGACGCCTTATGAGCCTCCAATTACTGCTGGGGTGGGTGATTCTTCTTTATTTGACCATTACCCTGAGGAACAATTCAACTATGGCATTCAGTGCGAAGATCCGTATGCCAAGTACTTTACAGATTTCTGATAAGAAATTTTGTTTTTATCTCAGTAAACGGAAATCTAGCTGGATGATGATGGGCGAGAATGAAACAAAATATAAAAATCGAAATATAAAAACGGATGTGATTTGTATGTCTGAGTGAAGTTACCCTCATGTGTAAAGAGCGGAATGCTCTTATTGAAGAAGTACTATAAGGATACTGAGCAGTTTGATTAGAATTGATTGAATCTGTAGTAAAGGTTGTTTCAGTTCTGAAATCGACGATTCGTACTGGTTTTCCTGGTTGATGTCCATAGATACGAATGGCTACCAATTGATTTACCAGATTTTTCATCTAACAAACGGTACGGTAGATTTCTTTATTATAGCCTCGCCGCCTCGCTAGCCCCCAAAGAACTGCTGTGGTGATAACAACTAGTTGTATATTCCATTTGTGCAATGTATCCAATCAAAAGCTGGCATGGCCTGATTGTTGTCAATGATGCTGAAGTGGTGATTTAGTGGTGATTTCTTTTGCTGATTCCTTCTGTCGAGTAATCCTGTGACTAAAGGGACAAGCTGATCCTTTCATCCTTCCAGTTGAAACTGTATTGCCATTATTTTTCTCTCTGATACTTAATTTAATTTCAGACTTTTCTAAATGTTCGATAAAATTGACTGACGTCCGTACTTGCACTAAGCAAAAAGTCCCTTTATAGGCTCGGCTACCTTCTTTTGTTAACCATTCTTTGTTATTCAAGCCATGTTGAACATGTTCTCCAGCCTGCGTTTCCACAGGAGAAAATCTGTCACGGCAACTACATCAATATCTAAAGCCGTGTCCTCTGAATCGGAGTGTAATCCAAGACCGAAAGATATTCGTAGTTTGTTGGCTATCGAGCATGATTTGAAACAATTGATAGAAGATCGATTTGTAGAGCCTTCGGCTATTCAGAAAACGATCTTACTCAATCTCATTGAGTCATTTTACAGACTTCTCAGGAGCGATTTAGGTGAGGGTTTAATGCTGGTGGAGATAGATAACCCCCAAGTATACGATCGGATTCAGATGGTAACAAATTGCTTGATATCAGAGGTAATGCTAAGAGTTTCTTGCACTCCTCCACCGGCTCCAACAGTACATACTACAGCTAGATCCATCACTACGTCCCATATTGCAGAGGCACAAGACGAGTATGAGGACAGTGATGACTACCCGACAAGTCAAAGATGTTTCTTCAACGTATAATACAGCAAAATGAAAACGCAGCAAGCAAGCGCTGCCGATTTTATGTAATGGTAATTGTATATACAAGCCAAAGAAAAACAAAAGAGATTATTTTATCTAAACTAGGCAGAGCCAGCCAGAAGACCAGGGAAGACTTACTCCAAGGTAATTTTGGCACCCAATTTCTCCAAAGTGTCTTTCAATTTCTCGGCATCGTCCTTGGCAAGGTTCTCCTTCAAGACCTTTGGAGCAGACTCCACCAACTTCTTCGATGCAACCAAAGAAAGACCCAACAATCCCTTGACTTCTTTGATGACCTTGGCCTTCTTCTTAGGATCGAACGATTCTAGCTTAACATTAAAAATGGTCTTTTCCTGTTTCTCCTCCTTTGGAGCTTCTTCCTCACCCTTGGCGGAGGCAGCTGCAGGAGCACCGGCACCTGCAAATCCGCCAACGGCCATTGGTATGTCCTGGATGTCCAACTTTATTTTAAGAGCATTAATCAAGGAAGAAGTCTCTGTGAGCGTTAGGCCGGCAATCTTGTCGACGATTTCGGCAATTTTAGGGCTAACGTCGATTTTCTTGTCTTCTGGCTTCGTCTCTGCAGCAGCAGAAGTGGCAGCTGTGGAGTTCAACCTGGCGGCCATCACAGGAGTGAATCTAAAGTATATGTTAGTACGACTAAAAAATTTCCCACCCCTGCAAGACCGGTGATTTGGGGAGTACTATGTTGCACTTACCTTCCTGTAGAAAGCCTGAGCAAGGATCTCGATGAATTTCTGATTATCGATGACATGTTGGTGGTATGGCTCTATATTATGCTTTCCTCTATCAATGCACACAACTGAAAGATGTCTATTTGACTGAGTCGAGTTTTTCAAAAATTTTCTTTTGTGTGCTCAGACAGCGGTTGGAAAATCGTCGCGAGAGTCGCAGTCGCGGTGTAGACGGACGGAAAAAAAAAAATGTATTTCATGAAAAAAATTTTTGGTGTGGAGGCATAAGTGCGGTGGACGCTAGGGGCGGCATTGCATTCAAAGATGAGGCGAGGAGTCGATCGACGAAGTTTACTCACCCAATTTTCAGTCGAGAATTTTTCCTGCTTTTTTTTTTTTTTTTTTTTTTTTTTTTTTTTTTTTTTTTTTTTTTTTTTTTT